>LR752471.1:40335-83336 GCA_902729485.2 Mus minutoides | reverse complement strand
ACAGTGGTTCTTCCAGTTCTTGGAGTCACCAGTTGCCGTATTTCCAATCCTCATAGTAATTTAAGGTCACCGAACTTGGATGTTAAGCTCCTCCTTGCATCCATCTGATCCTGAAGGGTAAGAGCTGGTATAGTAGGGAAGCAAGTTGAAACTTCTGACATAGTGACTGTACTGTAGAGTGAGATTGGCAGAGATTGCTGCCCTTCTTAAAGATCTAAGGCATGAAGAACTGTAGTACATATCTACTTAACCTCCCAGTGGGCCTTGCAGCCGCTGGGATCTTTTTTTTTGTTTGTTTTTTCGAGACAGGGTTTCTCTGTGTAGCCCTGGCTGTCCTGGAACTCACTCTGTAGACCAGGCTGGCCGCGAACTCAGAAATCCGCCTGCCTCTGCCTCCCAAGTGCTGGGATTAAAGGTGTGCGCCATCACGCCCAGCTCAGCCACCGGGATCTTAGCCATGACTGCAGACTATTGCCTGGAAGTAGCAGCTTAAGCCCAGGCATGCGTCCTAAGGCATGTCCTTGGCAGCTGTGGATCTGGTGAGTGTATTCTTTTCTGCTCCAGGCAGTCAGAAGTTCAGTAGAGTAGACTCATAACAGTACTGCCATTGGGTTGCTCACCTGTAGGGGAAAAGATGGAGAGCATGGGAGACACCCTGGGGTGCGGCACATGTGTTTCTAAGAGTGGGAGCTAAAGGGGGTGGGGGTGGTGATGACACACACCTTTAATTCCAGCACTGGAGAGGCAGAGGCAGGCAGATCTCCGAATTTGAGGTCAGCCTGGTCTACAGAGTGAGTTCCATGACAGCCAGGGCTACACAGAAAAAACCCTGATTCAAAAAGCTGAGAGAGAGAGAGAGAGAGAGAGAGAGAGAGAGAGAGAGAGAGAGAGAGAATAATTTACAGAAGTTGGGTTCTCTCCTAGTGTATGAGTTCTAGGCATCTAACTCAGGTTGTTAGACTTGGCAGCAAACACCTGTTAAAGCATCACACCTGTCCAAGAATCTCTGAAAATTTAAATAGAGTGGCAGGTCTCTAGATCTTCAAAGTATTTAGGTCTCTCTCTCTCTCTCTCTCTCTCTCTCTCTCTCTCTCTCCCACCCTCTCTCTCTCTCCCATACTCCCCCTCTCTCTCTCTACACACACACACACACACACACACACACACACACACACACACACACACACACACACGAGTGGAGGAATGTTTCTAAACAAAACAAAACAAAAACTGAGATGATGGACCTTTGCACTAGTGAGCTGGCTCAGAGAGAAAAGGAGCTTGCCTCCAAGCCCGACAACCTGAGTTCAATCCCCAGGACCTCCTTGGAGGGAGAAGAGAACTGAGTCCCTCACAAGTTGTCTTCTAATCTTCACACACACACACACACACACACACACACAATGTATTACAAATTTTTAAAAAAAACCTGATTTCTACTGGTTATTAGTAGTCTTTCAAAGCAAAAGGCAAGCGTCTGTTTCTCACATTCTCTATTCGAAAGAAGGAAGCATATAAGCTGTGAGGAAATCCAGGTTCTCGCTGGACACACATTGTGTGGAGCGGCATCCCTGCTATCTGGGTTCATTTCCTGGTGCTCTAACAAAGCACCGGAGACCAGATCAGGAGTAGCTTGGCACACAGTTCCAGAAGTCCAGGAGCCGCTGTCTTACAAGATCAGGTTTCTATTGATGTGAGAAAACCCTGCCCCAAAACAGCTTGGGAAAGAGAGGATTTCTTTTGCTTACACATCCCAGGTCATCACAGAGGGAAGCCACAGTAGGGATGTGGAGGCAGGAACTGAAGTGTAGTCTGGGAGGGAAGCCTTTGCTAGACTCTCTCTCTTTACTCTCTTTACTGACCCCACTCTCCTTGGCTCACTCACCTTCCTTTCTAATACAGTCTAGGGCCGCCTGACCAGGGATGACACCACACACAGTGAGCTGGGCCTGAGCATCACACACGTGGTGCTGGCAGGCCTGGCCCTCCTCCCCCATTCCCTCTGCCTTGCTAAGAACCATTAGATTACATTCCTAAAGCTAGCCACCCCTTATTTGGCCACTTTCCCCTCCTGCAGCTGACTGCTAAGGTCCAGTTATTGAAGGATTGAAATGCAGCGATCCAAAGTCCCCTTAGGCTCACCTAATTAACATGTCAGAGTTAAAAATTAAACACCTCATCCTAACTTGAGGGTTTCCCCTTTACCTTCATAAACTGTTATTTGCCTCTAGGCCATGTTGAGCTCCTCTCTATCCAGAGGCAGCCCTCCCTTCCCCTCCCCTCTTCCTCTGTCTCCCATCTTTGTCTCTCTCTCTTTTTTTAAAAAGATTTATTTATTATATCTAAGTACACTGTAGCTGTCTTCAGATGCACCAGAAGAGGGCGTCAGATCTCATTATGGATGGTTGTGAGCCACCCTGTGGTTGCTGGGGGTTGAACTCAGGACCCCGGAAGGGCAGTCAGTGCTCTAAACCACTGAGCCATCTCTCCAGCCCAGTCTCTTATTCCCTGCCCTTTGTCCTTCTGTGACAAAGGAATTTCCTTTGTGCTGAGAACTTGGTCTTGGGGTGTCTTGTGCCAATACTGGTGCTTTCAGGGCCCTCCTGTATCATCATTAATGAAAAATAAATGTNTAGAGTGGCAGGTCTCTAGATCTTCAAAGTATTTAGGTCTCTCTCTCTCTCTCTCTCTCTCTCTCTCTCTCTCCCACCCTCTCTCTCTCCCCCATACTTCCCCCCCTCTCTCTCTCCCATACTCCCCCCCCCTCTCTCTACACACACACACACACACACACACACACACACACACACACACGAGTGGAGGAATGTTTCTAAACAAAACAAAACAAAAACTGAGATGATGGACCTTTGCACTAGTGAGCTGGCTCAGAGAGAAAAGGAGCTTGCCTCCAAGCCCAACAACCTGAGTTCAATCCCCAGGACCTCCTTGGAGGGAGAAGAGAACTGAGTCCCTCACAAGTTGTCTTCTAATCTTCACACACACACACACACACACACACACAATGTATTACAAATTTAAAAAAAAAAACCTGATTTCTACTGGTTATTAGTAGTCTTTCAAAGCAAAAGGCAAGCGTCTGTTTCTCACGTTCTCTATTCGAAAGAAGGAAGCATATAAGCTGTGAGGAAATCCAGGTTCTCGCTGGACACACATTGTGTGGAGCGGCATCCCTGCTATCTGGGTTCATTTCCTGGTGCTCTAACAAAGCACCCGAGACCAGATCAGGAGTAGCTTGGCACACAGTTCCAGAAGTCCAGGAGCCGCTGTCTTACAAGATCAGGTTTCTATTGATGTGAGAAAACCCTGCCCCAAAACAGCTTGGGAAAGAGAAGATTTCTTTTGCTTACACATCCCAGGTCATCACAGAGGGAAGCCACAGTAGGGATGTGGAGGCAGGAACTGAAGTGGAGTCTGGGAGGGAAGCCTTTGCTAGACTCTCTCTCTTTACTCTCTTTACTGACCCCACTCTCCTTGGCTCACTCACCTTCCTTTCTAATACAGTCTAGGGCCGCCTGACCAGGGATGACACCACACACAGTGAGCTGGGCCTGAGCATCACACACGTGGTGCTGGCAGGCCTGGCCCTCCTCCCCCATTCCCTCTGCCTTGCTAAGAACCATTAGATTACATTCCTAAAGCTAGCCACCCCTTATTTGGCCACTTTCCCCTCCTGCAGCTGACTACTAAGGTCCAGTTATTGAAGGATTGAAATGCAGCGATCCAAAGTCCCCTTAGGCTCACCTAATTAACATGTCAGAGTTAAAAATTAAACACCTCATCCTACCTTGAGGGTTTCCCCTTTACCTTCATAAACTGTTATTTGCCTCTAGGCCCTGTTGAGCTCCTCTCTATCCAGAGGCAGCCCTCCCTTCCCCTCCCTTCTTCCTCTGTCTCCCATCTTTGTCTTTCTCTCTTTTTTAAAAAAGATTTATTTATTATATCTAAGTACACTGTAGCTGTCTTCAGATGCACCAGAAGAGGGCGTCAGATCTCATTATGGATGGTTGTGAGCCACCCTGTGGTTGCTGGGGTTTGAACTCAGGACCCCGGAAGGGCAGTCAGTGCTCTAAACCACTGAGCCATCTCTCCAGCCCAGTCTCTTATTCCCTGCCCTTTGTCCTTCTGTGACAAAGGAATTTCCTTTGTGCTGAGAACTTGGTCTTGGGGTGTCTTGTGCCAATACTGGTGCTTTCAGGGCCCTCCTGTATCATCATTAATGAAAAATAAATGTNTTGAACTCAGGACCCCGGAAGGGCAGTCAGTGCTCTAAACCACTGAGCCATCTCTCCAGCCCAGTCTCTTATTCCCTGCCCTTTGTCCTTCTGTGACAAAGGAATTTCCTTTGTGCTGAGAACTTGGTCTTGGGGTGTCTTGTGCCAATACTGGTGCTTTCAGGGCCCTCCTGTATCATCATTAATGAAAAATAAATGTCCTACATACTTGCCTATAGGAAATCTGAGGTATTTTCTTATTTGAGGTTGTTCTTCCCAGATAACTCTGCCTTTTACCAAGTTAACACCTCCTCCTCCTCCTCCTTCTTCTTCTTCTTCTTCTTTTTTTTTTTTTCGAGACAGGGTTTCTCTGTATAGCCCTGGCTGTCCTGGAACTCACTTTGTAGACCAGGCTGGCCTCGAACTCAGAAACCCGCCTGTCTCTGCCTCCCGAGTGCTGGGATTAAAGGCGTGTGCCACCACGCCCGGCCCTCCTCCTCCTCCTCCTTCTTCTTCTTCTTCTTCTTCTTCTTCTTCACCACAGCATCCTAATGTGAGATTATGTTTCCTGGAGAGATGCTACACACACCCCAGGCAGGGATGAGTACATCAAAGTATAGACACGGCCAAAGTTCAACTTGGTAAACCATGAGTTTTAGTGAGGTGACTTGCAGAAATATAGGTAAATGGTTACTTACAGGAACAGAAATGGTTCAAAAACATCCGTACTGCCAAAGCCCACACCAGCTTGGGTGACAGCTCACAAAATCTGGGAAGCTGGAGTTCACTGACCGGCTCAACAGGTTGAAGAGGGTCTGTTCTGAGTGACCCAGCAGCCCATCTGGTTCTCCTTCCAGGCAGCTGGGCTGGTCTCAGAGTTTTCTCTGCAGCTTGGCTTGTCTGAGCAGGATCTTTATTGCTTACTTTGGAAGGAAGCGACCTGTGGAATTCAGTCAGTTTCAAGGACTTCCAGGAGATATTTTGAGTTTTTTTAAATTTGTTTTTGTTTTGTTTTGTTTTTTTCGAGACAGAGTCTCTCTGTGCAGCCCTGGCTGTCCTGGAACTCACTCTGTAGACCAGGCTGGCCTCAAACTCAGAAATCCACCTGCCTCTGCCTCCCAAGTGCTGGGATTAAAGGCATGTGCCACCACCGCCGCACTGCCTTAAAAAATATTTGTAATGATTTATTTTATTTTATGTGCATTGGTGTTTTGCTTGTATGATGTCTGTGTGAGGGTGTTAGATACCCTGGAATTGGAGTTACAGACAGTGATGGGGCTACAGACAATTGAATCTGGTTCCTCTGGAAGACAAGCTGCTGACAGGAGCTACTGAGCCATTTCAGAAGCCTCGCTACAGGGCTGGTGAGATGGCTCAGCGGGTAAGAGCACCCGACTGCTCTTCTGAAGGTGATAAGTTCAAATCCCAGCATCCACATGGTGGCTCACAACCATCCGTAACAAGATCTGGCGCCCTCTTCTAGAGTGTCTGAAGACAGCTACAGTGTACTTACATATAATAAATAAAATAAATCTTAAAAAAAAAAAAAAAAAGAAGCCTCGCTACAGGATGAAATGCTCCAGTCTCAGGGGAAACGGTTAGCTAACAAACAGTTCATAAGGCTTCCAGAGGGCTTTTGAGAGAAGGGGTGTCTGGGAACGGCAGAAACAAACGACTGGAAGTCAAGTAGTGGGTCCAAGCTGGAGGCCTAGGTTCTGCTGAGATGGTTTTCCAGACTGCTCGGTTGAGACAGCTCTCTCTGCTAGCAAAAAATTCTAAAAGCTCCCTAGAAAGCTCATGGGTTTTCTGATCAAAGTCAGAAAAGCTGCTATAAAAATTATTGGATCTTCCAATGAAGACAGAAATCCTGTTAGAAAAACATTCTTACAGAGTTGTTTGCTCTCCAGAGATCTCCAGACAGCGCAGCTCTTGCTAGAGAAAATTCTAAAGAGCTGCTCTGCTAGCTAGTCCCATGTAGATCCAAAACCCCAGGTTTTAATTTACAAAGTGGTTCAGTCATTTAATTCCAGGTCCCCTTTGTTTATCTTAGGAATCAGCATCCTGTAACCCCAGCCCTTTGATTCTTAGGAACCCTTTTCTTAGAAAGCATTTTCTTTTAACATTGCAAAAGAATTCAGAGATCTGCCCGCCTGCATTACACACAGATGTTAACATAGCTGGGTGGGACCCTGGCTTGAATTAACTGTTTCTACAGTGCCTGGGGCTAACCTTGCTGTGCCCCAGGCTGACCTTGAACTCAGGAATCTGCTTGCCTTTGTATCTTTCTGACCAGCTGTCACCTTAATGCAGCAGCCTTTGTTCCTTTAGATTTGTGAAGCCCCTCATAATTCATGTTGCATCCTTTTTTTTTCCATAGTTGAAAAATTTTATATTTTCGAATTCATGTTTTTAGAGTTCTTTCCCATAACTTTAAGGGCTATCCTGAAGGTCCCAACGTTTACTATTTTGCTGAGACATTAGCCACACCATCTCCTCCTGGACTCACACTATTTCAGATTATCATGGAATCATTAAAGTTAACAGAGAGGACATTCCTCAGAGGAATGTGAAAATATGGACATTATTTAACAAACAAACCTATACCCACAGTAACCATCCACACTCATGGAGACTCACACGGGGAGCCCAGTCCCAGGGGCAGGAACCATGTATGTCACTCTGTCCCCACCAGGGAGGCAATAAAACAGGTAAGTTAGACATTCTAGTTCCAGAGATGGATGTACTTGCCCGTAGACCCAACAGAGCGCCCTTTGAACTACATATCATGACTACTACCAGGTGCTTGGGCCTCATGGCAGTCAGAGGCTAGCTGAGATAACACATGAGAGGAGAGGTGCTGGTAAGCCTGGTAAGGATGCTGTATGGACAGGAGAAGAAGAAATATGGGTGGAGCCCCAAGACTGGCATGGGTACTCTTCAGTTCTTCTTTGTCCAACCCTGATATAGGTAGATAAGATAATAGATAACCTTGTATGCATAGACTCCACAGCCTGGAAAATGTCTGAGATCTACTGAGGAGATCTACTGAGGAGATCTATTGAGGGTCTGGGACATTATAATACATGGTAGTGGAGAGAAGGCTTAGTGGTTAAAACTGTTAGCTGCTCCTTACCAGGGCCCATGTTGGTTGGCTCAAAACCGACAGAAATTCCAGCAGGGGATCCAACCCTCTTTCTTGGTCTCTATAGGTTCTTACATGACTGTTTACACACACACACACACACACACACACACACACACACACACACACCCTATAGGGTGTTAAATAGTACTGGAGAAATATCATAAGGAAAGAGGTCCCTGAGGTGCTAAGGACGGGTTATGGCTGACACAAAATGACATTACCAGAGCTTGCCTCTCAGCTCCCAGGATGATGTTAGCTGATGGCGGGCAGCTGTAGCTTCTCCTGGACCTGTACAGCATTTGCTAATGTGCTGTATTTCTCTACTGGTTTCAACCAGCAAGGCCTCATCTATGCTGAATAATTTTTGATCAACTTGACCTAAACTAGGGTCATCTGGGAACAGGGAACTTCAAATGAAAAAAAAAAAAAAGGATCTCCACCAGCCTGGCCTGTGGGCAAGTTTGAGCCGGCTGGTTTTTGATGTGGAAGGCTCAGCCACTGTGGGTGGTGCCGCCCTGGTCAGGTGGTCCTGGGTTGTAAGAACAGAGCAAGTAGAGTGAAGAGAGGCCGCATTCTTCCATGACCTCTGCTTCAATTCTTGCTCTGACGCCCTCAGGATGAAGACACAAGATAAAATCAACCCTTTCCTCCTTAAATGGTTTCTGCTCAAGATGTTCATCACAGAAAGCAAACTAGGACACACCCCAGCTAGGACGCCTACTGGAAAAGTGTGACATCCTTCCGCAGACTCATTCTGGGCCTTCTTTTGACTTTCTCTGGAGTTCTACCCAGGGTCTGACTCCTACCCCTTCCTCTTCTCCACCCCTGCCTCCTGCTTCTCCTCTTCTTCTTCCTCCTCTTCTTCCTCTTCCTCCTCTTCTTCACCCATCTCCTCTTTTCCTCCTCCTCTTCCTCCTCCTTCTCTTCTTCTCCCTCCCCTTACCTTATAGCTCATGCTGTCTCATAATTTCCTATGTAGCCCAGGCTAACCTGAATAATCCTCCTGCTGATATAAAAGAAACTCAAAGTCAGAGAAACCCTGTCTCGAAAAAAACCAAAAAAAAAAAAAAAAAAAAAAAGATTTAGTAATAGATTTGCTTTGGAGATATTAAATCACACAAAACAGAATTTAGTTAAGGGACCTCTACCTCAAAAATACCCCAAAGGTAAATATATTCTAACCATTCCCGTTAGAGATTAGTAAAGATTAGCATGTTACAATGTAAATGTTTATTTCCCAGGATTTACTTACAATTTTTAAAATTTATTTATTTTACGTATATGAGTACACTGTAGCTGTCTTCAGACACACCGGAAGAGGGCATCAGATCCCATTACAGATAGTTGTGAGCCACCATGTGGTTGCTGAGACTTGAACTCAGCACCTCTGGAAGAGCAGTGAGTGCTTTTAATTGCTGAGACACCACGTCAGTCCTACTTACCATTCTTTAGGCTCCATTTCCATAATAAAAAAGAGAACCCTGACTACACAAACACCAGCCTTTAGGTCCATCTCAGAAGACAGAATTTTAACTTGTTGCCTCAGACAGACAAGATAAGGCCACAGACAACATTAAGTCCTAGCCTGCCATTAAGTTCCCCATACTCTTATCAGAAAAAAAAAATGTAATATTTCTAGGTGGGCAAGATGACCCTGGATAACAACTATTCAGAAAAAAAACATCACCAATGTTCTTTTTTTTTTTTGGTTTTTCGAGACAGGGTTTCTCTGTGTAGCTCTGGCTGTCCTGGAACTCACTTTGTAGACCAGGCGACCAATGTTCTTAAGAAATAATTCTGGGCCGGGCGTGGTGGCGCACACCTTTAATCCCAGCACTCGGGAGGCAGAGGCAGGCGGATTTCTGAGTTCGAGGCCAGCCTGGTCTACAAAGTTAGTTCCAGGACAGCCAGGGCTACACAGAGAAACCCTGTCTCGAAAACAAAACAAAAAAAAAAACAAGAAATAATTCTGACATCACCTTTGCTGTGTGAATCTCCCAGCTGCCTCAGCAGCCAGACTCACAGTTTCCTGTCTCTGTTTAAATTGTTCAAAGTATAAGCCGGGGCAGAGATGAAGGAGATTTAAGAATGCCAGTGCATGAGAATGAGTATGCCTAAAGTGTATGTAAGTTAGTAAAACTGTCTCTAAAAGGCCCAACTTTCCTAGGGCATTAGCCCCAGGCAGACAAACACTATTAAGGAGCGGTTCCTCCATCTCTACAGGTGCACACTTGCTGGAGAGGTATTTTATTTCTAGTACACTGTCTCATCCCTACCAACCGCCGGGCCAAGAAGTGTGCACCACCATCTATCTGGTCCTTTCTGCACCTTTAACTCTGTCATTAGCTTCCTCCCACAAAACTCAACAGTAACAGTATATATTACAATTTCAGAAATGCCCTAAATGAGCCCTGTGGTGGCAGCGTTTAATCCCAGCTCTCAGGAGGCAAAAGCGAGGAGACCTCTTACTTTGAGACCAGCCTGGTTTACATAAGGGGTTTCAGGCCAGCCAAGGCTACAAAGACTCTACTAAAAAAACAATACAACATCAACCGAACAAAAAACCTAAATGTTCCCTTTGTCCCTCCTTTGCACAATTTAGATTGTTCTCTTAATTATATGTCCTTCCTTCTTTTCTTTCTTTCTTTTCTATAGTGGAGGTATAGAAAAATATATATGCTGGGGGTAGAACTCCGGACTCATGCTAATTAGAGATGTTATCAACCAGTGAGTGGCAACTCCAGGCTACACACTGCTTTTTAGAGCTTTGAATGGATGGGAAATGTTATCTGTACTCTTAAATCTTCTCAATTAACCGGTCTCTTTGTTCTTTACAAAGAAGCCTTTTTGAAAAAGACTTATTTTACTTAAGTATATATGTTTCTGTTTGAATGTATGCCACTGGAGAGCTGGGAGTCAAACTCTGGTCATCTGCAAGGGCAAGGAGGACTCTTAACTGCTGAGCCATCCCCCAGCCAGGACTCTTTGTTTCTTAATCTCTCTCTCTTTTGTTTTTTTTTTTTTGTTGTTGTTTTTTTTTTTTGGTTTTTTGAGACAGGGTTTCTCTGTATAGCCCTAGCTGTCCTGGAACTCACTTTGTAGACCAGGCTGGCCTCAAACTCAGAAATCTGCCTGCCTCTGCCTCCCAAGTACTGGGATTAAAGGCGTACGCCACAACGCCTGGCTTCTTTTTTTTTTTTTTTTCCCTTGTTCTGGTCAACCCTGCTCGCTCTGGTCTTCTGCCCAGCTTGGTCCCACTTGCTCAGTCCCTGCTCTCTCCGGTCCAAGGATTCATTTATTATTATTCATAAGTACACTATAGCTGACTTCAGACGCACCAGTGGAGGGCATCAGATCTCATGGCGTCAGATCTCATTACGGGTGGTTGTGAGCCACCAGGTGGTTGCTGGGATTTGAACTCATCACCTTCAGATCAGTCGGGTGCTCTTAACCACTGAGCCATCTCACCAGCCCATGCCTGGCTTCTTAATCTCTTTAATCTCATTGGAGAAAAGCCTCGGACTGACTGCTGATACCGTGCTGGGGCTCTCTTGGCTGTAGGTGGCTCAACTTGTGTGTGTGTGGGGGGGGGGGGCTAGTGTGTCTGAAAAATCAGTGAGCACTAAAGCCACCCGGAGGCTTCCAAGTTGTCTTATGCTTAATAAGAATAAAGAAATGTGGACAAGGGTGAGTAGAAAAGCTTTATTAAAGAAGAATGAGAAGGGCTCTCCTGGGGAGTCTTTACACTTGCACCGCGTGATCTCTTACAGATCTGTGATGGGAACTGGATGGAGACTTAGGTCATCGCTTTTACATTTTGTTTTTATTTTATGTATGTTTACCTGTACTGCTTGTGGAGGCCAGACCATGATGGCATGGTTTGAGCTACCTTAAGGGTGCTGGGAACCAACCTAAGACCCTCAGCAAGAGCAGCAGATGCTCTTAATTGCTGAGCCATCTCTCTCTGGCACCCATGACTGAGGCAATCATTTCTGAGATTAGTCATGCTCGAGAGCAAAGGCCTGAACCAGTAAGACTCCTTTACTCCACATTCCTTAAGCTTGTTCCTGTTGGGAGTGTGTTCAGGAATCTCAAAGAAAGAGAAGGGTACTCTGACTGAAGTGTCTGTACAACGCAGACTTTAGCCTTAATCAAGAGGTGTCCTCAGGCGAGCGAACGCAGAGGAAGAGGCACACTTGGCTCCTCCTCTCGCTCTGCCTCTTCCACCTACCTTCCTTCCTTTCTTTCTTCCTTTCTTTCTTTCTTTCTTTCTTTCTTTCTTTCTTTCTTTCTCTCTCTCTCTCTCTCTCTCTCTCTCTCTCTTTCTTTCTTTCTTTCTTTCTTTCTTTCTTTCTTTCTTTCTTTCTTTCTTCTATGTAGTCTTGGCCATGCTGGGACTCTTTTTTGTGTCTTTTCCCCTCTACCCACCACGATAGCTAGGGTCTCACCTCCAGTCTTGTTTGATTGTCTAGTCTTAAAGGAAATACCAGCAAAAGAAAATGAAGAGAAGAAGGAAGAGGTTGTCCGTTTCAATCTCTCAGTTTAGTGTCTTTGTGCTAAAAAGTTTTATTGGTTGTTTTTTTTTAAATATTTGAATAAAAGTCTTTCTTACAGGTGGGGGTAGTGAATATGTTTTAATTCCTTGTCCTAAACAGAAGTTTATAGTATCTGATAGAAAAGACTCATATTTAATATTTATAAAATCCCCTTTACCAGGTCCCTCATCCATCCGCAGGAGGAGGGAGTTGATGATTCTAGATCCTTCAAGGGACTTCTCTGACCCCCTAACGGGACACTGCTGTTTCTAAAACAAAAGGGGGACACTGCTGTTTCTAAAACAAATGCCCTCTGGGAGGCGGGATTGTTTCTTTGATTTCTGTGTCTTCAGAGTCACTACTGTAATGACCACACCGAAGATAGTCAATAAACACATTGATTTTACTTGATTTGATAAGAATGGGGATCTGGAAACCTGCCAGACTGAAAATAAGGCCAAGTGGATTAAAAGACAAGACAGAAGCAAGAGTCAACAGCAGTTAGATGAGGCCCTGGGCTTGGCTGCTTTACAGACCATCGTTCCAGTGAGTCAGAGAGAGCGACTGTGCGTACCACACCAGAGGGATTCTCATTCGGGCTTCTAAAGAATTTGAAAGACTTTATTTCTTATGAATTTGTTTTTAAATTTTAAATTACATTTATTCAGAGAGGGAGGAGGGGAAGAGGGAGAGAGAGTGTGTTGTGGAGGTCAGAGGGCAACTTGCAAGAGTAAACTCTCCTAGCATGTTGGGAAGTTCTGGGGGTCAAATTAGTGTCCTGTATTTTAGCAACTGGTGCCTTTACCTGCTGAATTATCTCCTGGCCAATAATCCCTTTGCCCCAGTCTCACAAGTGTTGATATTACCCTCATGCCGTCACCACACCAAGCTTTTTATTATTTTAGTGTGTTTGTGAGTGTGTGTTTGCCTGAGTGGGTGGGGTCACTCGCACCTCCCTCTTGTAAAGTTCGAAAGCCTCGCAGCGCACACTTCTACTCCTGCACCGTGCCTGCAGATTTTAAAGAAAGGTTTATTTCCCGTGAGATCGGTGAGCGCTCCATTAATTTCATTTCGGAGGGCTGGCTGGAAAGCCCCTTTCTTTTTCTAACTTGGGTCTAGTATTTACGGGCCTGCAAATTAACTGAGAATACAGATGAGACAAAACACAATTGTGCAAACGAAAAGTTTTAAAGTCACAATTTAACAAGGGGAGGGGGCCTAAGAGCGTACAAGGTGTGTGTGTTTCACTATAGAGTCTGGAAGGACACACGGAATTTTTTTTTTTTTAAATGCTAATGGTCTGGAGCAGCTGAATCTTCCGGAAAGCTCCCTGGGGGACACGGATGGCTCTTTAATTTCATCAGCCTTTGCTTTCCTCAACGGGAAATCTAGTTATTATTTCTTTCTGTCTCTACAGTAACTCTACGGTAAGGTAAGGGTTTACCTTAAAAATCATCTTCATGCAAAGGGGGTCGGGGGAAAGACATCTGAAGACATTCTAAGCAGTTGGTTTGGGGCACCAAAATTGGAGATTTTAAGTTAGCAAGGCCAGAAAGGATCAAAGAGTGGGTCTTCAAATAGCTCTGGAGAAGGCTACGTAAGAAACGTAGAAAGTAACAATCACCGCCCTCTAAGAGGGGCTCGGCACTGCGTAGAAAGTGCGTAATCCTAGATCTGGTGCCGCGCGATCAGGCCCGGACACAAATCTCGAGAACCTCGGTCATCTGAGCGCCACCTGTTCCGTCAAGTTATTTCCTCAAGTACGGAGTTCAGATAATATCCATGTCCTAAGGTGATGGCGAGCATTGACGACACTCGGCGGAGTGTCCCGCTTACAGGAAGCGCTCACCAGGTCTGCTCTTTCCGGGGCTGGGTGGGGCTGATTTGAGGACGCCTCCTGTGGGCCCCCCAGGATGTGTCACTCGCCTCAGGCTCATCAAAACTCCACCCGAGCCTCACGAACGTCCTTACTTCCTCTCTTCCTGGTAGCAGCCTTGCAGTCCCGAGCTCGGGGGACCTCACGTCTAGCCTGAAACCCAGGGTGCCGCGCCGCGGACCTGCCCGCGTAAGGTCGCTTGCTTCTCATTCGCTCTCCCGCGTGGCTGACTTTAAATCTGACCCCAGGACCTGGTAGGTGAGGTCGGGCCTCCCGACACCACCGCCGGAGTTGGAAAGCGAAACCGCTCTGCACTGCGAGCGGCACCGCCCGCGTCCGCCCCTGGGGCCCGCGCGTAAGTTTCGATTCTCCGTGAAGCAGCCGGAGCAGCGGCAGCCATAGCGCGCCATGACGGATCCCGAGGTATTCTGTTTCATCACCAAGATCCTGTGCGCTCACGGGGGCCGCATGACCCTGGAGGAACTGCTGGGTGAGATCAGGCTCCCCGAGGCGCAACTCTACGAGCTGCTGAAGACAGCGGGGCCGGATCGCTTTGTGCTATTGGAGACTGGAGACCAGGCCGGGATCACTCGGTCGGTGGTGGCTACTACTCGAGCCCGCGTCTGCCGTCGCAAGTACTGCCAGAGACCCTGCGACAGCCTGCACCTCTGCAAGCTTAATCTGCTCGGCCGGTGCCACTATGCACAATCCCAGCGGTGAGTGCAGCGGGGATGGGGAAGGTTCTCTAATTGCCTGGCCGGCGCCGCGGGGCAGCTTCCTAGAGGAGGCGGGAATCGGGTGGATGTCGCTCACTGGGCTGCAAACCCCTTCTCCCTCTATCCCTCCTAATCTCTAGACCAGTGATTCTCAGCCTTCCTAATGCTGTGACCCTTTAATACAGTTCCTCAGATCTGTGACCCTCAACCATAAAATTATTTTCGTTACTACTCCGTAACTGTAATTTTGCTACTGTTGTGAAATGTAATGCAAGTACCTGTATTTTCCAATGGTCATATTCGACTCCTGTGAAGTAAGACCCCCAGTTTGAGAAACCTGTAGCCAAAGCGCATTGGAAAAGCGGACGAGGCTGCCTCTCTACCCATTTCACCGCCCACCAGAATCCTAATTAAAGTACTTTTGGACCAACCAGAGTTTGTAGAAGGGGCAGGTACACCTTTTCCTCCTTGCTACTCTGGTACTTCCAGAGTGTTGCTATCGCCCCAGAATCCTAGCGGTGCTGCCCAGTCTCCTTGTCTCTCATCTAGCGACCGGCTGCGCCACCTGGCCAGATAGATAACTAGAGGTGTAGTGGCCTCTCAGCCTTCTTCCTAGTCTGCGTGGTGGCCTGTACAGTGCCCCCCTCCCCCACTTCTTGCGACCGATCCACACTCTCAAATTGCATGAAATAATGTGGCTTAACTTCTCAGGCAGCTGCTTCTGGTCCTACTTGTTTGTTTGTTTGTTTGTTTTTCTTAAAAACAAGCGTTTCCAAGGCTTGGATCAAGCCCTTTTATTTTGCTGTTTTCCAAATTTCTCCAAGACAAGATCACTCGCTTGGGTTCACCTGTCATATCTACCGAGATGATTTCCAAACATAACCTGTGCAGGCCTGCTGTGAATCCAGCGTCTCCATCTAGGGTCTGAGGAACCAGTATCTCGCTCACATAGGCCAAACTCCCTCCAAACAAGCTCTCCAACCTTATCCCCGGCTTCACACCACCAGTTTATATAATTTCTAATCCCTCTACTCTTTCCTTTTCCAGGGTTCACATCTGAGTGTGGCAGAAATAATGAATGGTTGGTTTTTCTAGGCTATCGTGTTTCCAAGCTTTTGTTGTTGTGGTTGGTGGTGGTTGGTGGTGGTAGTACCAAAGATTGGACCGAGGACCTCCTGCACCCTAGGCAAGCGCTCCGCTAATTGGAGCCAGAGTTTCACCTACTTGCGCAGGCTGGCCTTGAATTCCCTTAGCTTGGTTCCTCCTGTCGCTCACTGGCAAGAGCTGAGATTACAGGTCTGTGCTCCCAGGCCCATGCGTCTTTCTGTGGAGAGTATTTTTCATTGAGTCTTAAAGACTGTGTTGCTCTGTTGAGTCTTAAAAACTGTGTTTTGGAAACAGCATGATCATCAAACGTTTTTTAATCATTCATTTATTTACAAAAAAACCCAAAAAACTCCAGTCACTCACTCACTCACTCACTCACGTCCAGGATTCTCCTCCAGGATGTGTGTATCAAAACATACAAAGGAGGAGTGTTTAAATGGATGGGGTAATATATATATTTTTAATTGCTAATTGTTTGGAACAAGAACTCATTTAGCGTTAAATATTTGAAGGAATGCTTCCGCATGCCCTTTTATTATTTAAATATTTAATGTTATGCAACAGCTTGAAAGTCTTTCTGAGTTACAGGAAGTTGGGCTTAGAAGAAACCATCTAAGTTGCTTGCAACTGAAGAAATGGCCCGAGTAGGAAGGAAGGGAAGTGGCTTGAGGCAGAAAAGGAAGGAACCTTCTAGAACTGTACTGAGCGCCAACAGGGTTAGCATGCTTTCTGATTCTTTTTTTTTTTTTTTCTATTGTTATCTGTTCTGAGAATTTCTTCAGTAAGTATTGGCTTTTTGTTGTGAAAGTTTCAGTGTCTTTCTACAGTTCTCAGCATATTAAAAAGTGAACAGGGGAGGAGATGGCTGAGTTTCCGTGTACCCAACATTTTGGATTTTGGTTCAACCGTTTTCAAAATGTGGTCTGCCCTGTGCTGTGTAATCTCCATCTCTGTCCCCAAACTCCAGTGTTTTATGTTAAAGTTATTATTTACTTCATAAGTATTCAGTGTCTCTCTTTTTTTTTTTTTTTTTTTTTGTTGTTGTTTTTTTTGTTTTTGTTTTTTGAGACAGGGTTTCTCTGTATAGCCCTGGCTGTCCTGGAACTCACATTGTAGACCAGGCTGGCCTTGAACTCAGAAATCCGCCTGCCTCTGCCTCCCGAGTGCTGGGATTAAAGGAGTGCGCACTTAACAAGTAATTATTTATCAATATTCTCACTGTACAGTGATTACCTCTCCCTCCCTCTCTCTCTCCCCCCTTCCTTGACATAGGGTCTTATAATCCAGGCTGGTTTAGAACTCTCCTTAGACCAGGAATGACCTTGACATTTGTTCTTCCTACCCAAATGCTGAGATTGCATGCTTGGCACAGCCAACCATCCCAGGTTTCTGGGCTGATACCGATGGAACCCAAGACCTCGTACACGCTAGGAAGTGCTCTACTAGTGCCACTACATCCTCATCCCCCTCCCATTATTTTACTCTCAGTTAATTTAGTATTCAAATTCTTCTGATTGCCTTAGCAATCAAACTTGCATTTTCAGGATAAGACATATATATACACATAAATCATAATTATTTTGATATGTATCCAATATGCTTTTTAGAAATGTCATTTACGTTTGTTGCACACAACATGTATAGAATTTTTAGCTTGAATTTTGTTATTGTGATGATTTTTGTCTGGTTTGAAACAACCATTTTAACTGCTTTGAAACCACACATTTCTATATTTTCAAAGATCGTATATGATAGAGGGATTATTTTGTCAGGTTAAGTTTAGATGGATACTCCAGAGAATTATGTTAGTTATTTTTGGTCTCATTGGGTAGCTTTCAATGGTCTGGAACTTGCTGTAGACAGGGCTGGCCTCAAACTGACAGATGCTCCTGCCTCTGTCTCCACAGTGTGGTATGAGGAATAAACAAATGTACCACTGTACCTGGCCAGAGTGGGTTTATTTTTTCATGGTTATGGGTGTTTTGCCTGCACGTGCACCATCTCTCATGCCTGCTATCCTTAGAGGGTGGGAGAAAGTGTCAGACAGACCCCCTGCAACTCTAGCCACAAACAGCTGTGAGCCACTGTGGAGTGCTGGGAATTGAACCTGGGTCCTCAGGGAAAGCAGTCAGTGATCTCAACCACTGGACCATCTCCTCGGAGTCTAGGAAAACATTAAAAAAATATCATTTAAGTTTTGTAGTATTTTCTCTCTCTCTTTTTTTTAATTCTAAGATTTCTTTATTAGTATATCTAAGTACACTGTAGCTGTCTTCAGATGCACCAGAAGAAGGTGTCAGATCTCATTATGGATGGTTGGGAGTCACCATGTGGTTGCTGGGATTTGAACTCAGGACCCTCTGAAGAGCAGTGGGTGCTCTTAACCACTGAGCCATCTCTCCAGCCCAGTATTTTCTCTTTAGCAACTCTTTTTTTTTTTTTTTTAAGATTTATTTATTTATTTATTATATGTAAGTACACTGTAGCTGTCTTCAGACACACCAGAAGAGGGCATCGCATTGGATCCCATTACAGATGGTTGTGAGCCACCATGTGATTGCTGGAATCTGAACTCAGGACCTTTGGAAGAGCAGTCAGTGCTCTTACCCGCTGAGCCATCTCTCCAGCTCCCCTTTAGCAACTCTTAACCGAATTTTGTCTACTAAAATTTGTCATGCATTAATAACTTTCTCTTGCCTCATTGGCTAATGTGATCAGTTAACCTGCTAATATCCACAATGATGTACTGTTTGCACGTTGTCGTGGAATTTGAGTTTTGTTTATAAATACTTTCCCTGTAGTGCTTCTATTTATAGATAGAAATTCTCCTGCCTCGGCGTTCCTGTCTCTCATTTTGTAATGAATGCTTCTGGCTATACATTTTAGTTGACAGCATGACTTTCCTAGGTAGGTGGGGTGCATTCTTGTTTGGGCACTCAAGTCGGGACACTTGTGTTTACTTTGCTCACATGATATTTCCAAACCTGAAATTCAAGTCCTAAGAATAAAGCAGACGCCAATTACACCTTAAGCCCGAGATAATGACAATTGAGTCTTCGCCACAGATCCCGAGAATAAGCGCAAGTCCTTCCCCTTTAAAAGACATTTTAACATTATTGTTGCTGTTGTGTGTGTGTGTAAGTGTACAATGTGTGTAGGGGGTTACATATGTTCATAGAGCACAGGGGAGGCACACAGTTACGGGAACTGCGTTCTCCTTTTTCCTTTTGGTTTTGTGAGACAGAGCTTTGCTAGGTAGTGCAAGCTTGCTTCAAACTCAAGAAAATCCCCCTGCTTCAGCCTCTTGGGTCTAGGATTACAGTCATACATCATCACACCAAGCCTTGTAAATGCTATCTTGGGGCTAGAGAGGTGGCTCAGCAGTTAAAAGTTCTTGTTCTATTTCCAGCATCCACGTGGCAGCTCAAAACCATCTGTAACTCCAGTTTTATGGGATCTGACACACTCTTCTGGCCTCCACGGGCACCAGGAATCTATGGGGTTCAAATACATACAAGTAGACAAACCACTTGTAGATAAAAATAAAAATAAATAAGCCTAAAACAAAAATCTCATTTTAGTCGGGCGTGGTGGCACACGCCTTTAATCCCAGCACTCGGGAGGCAGAGGCAGGCAGATTTCTGAGTTCAAGGCCAGCCTGGTCTACAAAGTGAGTTCCAGGACAGCCAGGGCTACACAGAGAAACCCTGTCTCGAAAAACAGAAAAAAAAAATCTCATCTTAATCTGATGGCATGGGATCTTTAAGTTTTTGCTGAAGGCCACCATAGTTCGTAGAGGTAGCCTGGCAGTCCCTATTTGCAGGACTTTAGCATCTCAATTGTCTAGAAGCTCCCTGATGGGAGGCCTTTGTTAACTCAATTCCTCTTGCTGCATAGAGTCAGTAACTATAATCAGAGATTCAGGAAAATCTAATAATACCATGAGAATGGTATACAGCTCTGATGTTTGAACTGAGGTGTATGTGGCTTTGTTGTGGGAAAAAATAAAAAATGGTACCATCCCTCGCTACCATACCCAGCTACTCTCGGGCCCCAGCTACTCCGCTGCCTCCATGGCTAGCCACATGCAGTGACCAATTGGGGTTCTCTTGCTGGGGATTCTCCTCTCCCATCTCTGAAAATCTCCACCCTCCTTCCTTTTCCACTGCCCAATCACAGGCTTCTTGTTGTATTAATATTTAAATTAATTGGGGGGGGGGAATTCTGCTACAATTTTCTGACTTATATCCAGTCATTCCCATTGTATTTGCATCAGTATAAAGTGTAAGCATTTCAGGAATCGGTGTTCTTTTTCTTATATGGTGGAGAATCAAATTAGTCCTTTGTAGAAACTGAAGTCATGTGCTTTTAGGATGTTTATTGGTAATTTCTCCCATAAGCTCTTTGCCAATTGGTTACCCACCGTGAAACAATCTCAGCACTAGTATGAGTCACAATGATTTTCTGTTGGTTTTATTCCCGACAATTGACAATTCTTCCTTTTATAATTAAATCAGCAGCCTTGGGTTGGAACCGACTGTCTTTTTTTTTTTTTAAAGATTTATTTTATTTATTATATGTAAGTACACTGTAGCTGTCTTCAGACACTCCAGAAGAGGGCGCCAGATCTCGTTACAGATGGTTGTGAGCCACCATGTGGATGCTGGGATTTGAGCTTATCACCTTCGGAAGAGCAGTTGGGTGCTCTTACCCGCTGAGCCATCTCACCAGCCCCGGAACCGACTGTCTTAAGGTCATTGTGTTACTGTGGTTTCTGTCCAAGTGGGTGTTTTCTCTGGGCTATTTCCTGTTTTTATGGTACTGGGTGCTGACACTTAGGGTAGGTGTGGGGCCTATGAGAAGGCATATGGGGATGGGGTAGGGCAGTGCTTGTCTTGCAAAAACCTGGTGCCTTGAGTTCATTTCCCAGAATCCACAGAAAGATGGAAGAAGAAAATCAAATTCACAAAATTGTCCTCTGTGGTTTTTTTTTCCTCATTCCGGATAACCCTGCTCGCTCTGGTCTGCCCCGCTCGCTCCAGCCGGCCCCTCTCCCTTCGGTTGGCCCTGCTCGCTCCGGTTGGTCCCACTTGCTCAGTCCCTGCTCTCTCCGGTCCAAGGATTCATTTATTATTATTCATAAGTACACTATAGCTGACTTCAGACGCACCAGAGGAGGGCGTCAGATCTCATGGCGTCAGATCTCATTACGGGTGGTTGTGAGCCACCAGGTGGTTGCTGGGATTTGAACTCAGGACCTTCGGAAGAGCAGTCGGAGCTCTTAACCACTGAGCCATCTCGACAGCCCGTCCTCTGGTTTTTTTTACACACGAACTTTGGCATGCATTTTACATACTAGTACACACCAATAAGAAATAAGAAATTTGGGATCTAGAGCCAGATGGCGGTAGTGCACATCTTTAATGCCAGCCCTTGGGAGGCAGAGGTAGGTGGAGTTTGAACTAGCCTGAGTTTGGAACTAGCCTGGTCTACAGAATGAGTTCCAGGACAGCCAGGGCTACACTCAGAAACCCTATCTTGAAAAAGAAAAAATAAAAAGATAAAGGAAAAAGGGGATGTAGAGTGACAAAATGATGAGCCTCGAGAGGCCACAGCATATTTGTTATAACCTTAAGCCCCATTCTTTTGCCTGCTCTCAGAACTACAGACCCATAGGTGGTATCCAGGTTAGGGTGTTTGTAAGCTCTGCATCAGTGGATTCAACCAACTGCTGATGGAAAATATTCCGAGTGCGAAAGGCTTGGGTCTTCACTGCATCATTGCTCTCTAAACAATCCTGGAGGGCAAATATTGACATAGCATTTCCATTGTATTAGCTAAGCTAAGTAACCTCCGGCTGGTACTTGGAAGGGTGTGCCCAGGCTACAGGCAAATGCTGTGCCTTTTACAGAAGGAATTTAAGGTGGATGTCGGCTCTGGGGAGGTCCTGAGAATCGGCCTCTCAGGGTCCCCAGAGGATGGCTCTTCTTCGATCACTTGCTCTCCTTCACACAACGTGGCACTTCACTTGCTCTGGTTTCATGGGTCTTGGTTCTGGTCTCTGCCAAGTTGTACCCATATCCACTTTTTTTTTTTTTTTGGTTTTTCGAGACAGGGTTTCTCTGTATAGCCCTGGCTGTCCTGGAGCTCACTTTGTAGACCAGGCTGGCCTCGAACTCAGAAATCCGCCTGCCTCTGCCTCCCGAGTGCTGGGATTAAAGGCATGCGCCACCACGCCCGGCTCCATATCCACTTTTAAAAAGCTACATGGTACCAAAGAATGATGCCCATTTCAAACCTGCACCACCCCCTTCCCCAAGCCTGGCTATCTTGGGCCCATAGACATTTCATTCATAGTTTTAGAATCTGTATATGCATCTTGGGCCTTTCTACATGTGGAAGGGAATGCTTTATTCAATCTGATACATCCACTACCTCAGGTTATCGGTTCTGCGGGTGTAGGGAGAGCCGAAGGAGAGAAGACACTGGTGGCCTGGACCTGGGAACCAGGGCTACTGTCTTCCTCTCTGAGACCAAGCAGTTTGAGAATTCGAAGTTCATAGCTGACTATCCTGCTCATTCTGGGCCACTATATAGTAGGAAAGAACACAACAGATTCTTAGCTTGACTTAGTTCTGTTAAATGTACAGGCATTTTCACATGAACCTTCATTTTCAGTTTTGCTGTAGACCCCATAAATTTTGGAGGGGGACTATTCTGATTTATTAAGGCATAAAGCTTTATTTTGTATATACAGCTCATATGCTCATTAAAACGGAGACTTTTAAAAGAATTGTCACTAAATCATGGTCTTTCATTGTTTTGATTCTGTTTCCTTGTGCGCACCCTTCCCTAAAGAAACCATAATAATGGAGTGTCCAAACTTAAAGTTCTAGGAGAGGACAATGTGAAATTCTAAAGAGTGTTTGCGGAGCTGGGTCTGATAGAGCGTTCCTTTAATACCAGCTAAGCTATATTGTGAGATCCTGTCTCAAAGGAAAAAAAAGCATGTTGGGCAATTTACACTCTGCTTGCTAAGACAAGTCCTTGCTTTGTGTCTTGGTCAAGTGGTCTCAGCTCTTTGAAATTTATGCTGATGAAGAGAATGTAACACTGTACCCCACTGGCTTTTTGATTCATTTACTTAGTTATTTACTCATTTAATTAATTAACTTACTTAATTTACTTATTTCTTTATGAATGGAGACTCTTGTAGCCGAGGCTGGTCTCCACTCTCGATGTAGCTGAGGATGGCCTTCTGTATGACTGAATCACTCATTTTTGAATTCTGTTGGACTTGATGCATTTTGTTAGCATCAAGTTACACTCTTTTTTTTTTTTTAAAGATTTATTTTATTTATTATATGTAAGTACACTGTAGCTGTCTTCAGACACTCCAGAAGAGGGCGCCAGATCTCGTTACAGATGGTTGTGAGCCACCATGTGGATGCTGGGATTTGAACTTATCACCTTCGGAAGAGCAGTCGGGTGCTCTTACCCGCTGAGCCATCTCACCAGCCCCTTGTTAGCACTCTTTTTTTGGTCCTTTTAGCATAGTATTCCTTTTGTTTGTTTGTTTTGTTTTTTTCCCGAGGTAGTGGTATTCTTCGAAGCATTGGCTAGCCTCAAACTCAGATCAGCTTGACTCTGCCTGTCCAGTGCTAGGATGAACGACCTGAACCTCGATGTCCAGTTCATGGGATTTGGTTTTTGTTTGCAATGGTCTTTGTTTTATGGTTTTTTTTTAATAGCTAGGCCTGTTTTTTATTATTGTTATTATTATTATTATTATTATTATTATTATTATTATTATTATTTTGCATCAGTAACATCCATGGCCTCTATCAAAAACAAATCTGGTAAAGAATTGCCTCAGGGTGATGCGTTTTGTTTTGTTTTTGTTTATGTTTTTCTTTTTTTTTTCTTTTTTTGTTTTGTTTTGTTTTGTTTTTTTCACGACAGGGTTTCTCTGTATAGCCCTGGCTGTCCTGGAACTCACTCTGTAGACCAGGCTGGCCTCGAACTCAGAAATCCGAGTGCTGGGATTAAAGGCATGCGCCACCGCGCCCGGCAGGCTGATGCTTTTCTACCCTGTCTTCTGGCCGCCTCTGACCTCCTTCCTCCTTCTCTGTAGGACTTATCTCTTCTGGACCTTTCCTCTGGAAGCTACCTGATGAGGGGTGTGGCCTCTGGAGCCTGCTCCTTTCAGGCACTGTGTTTGCAGAGTTTCAGTTGAGCAAGTGAGACTGAGTTTGGCTGTATTTATCCGGGAGCAGAGCCCCTCCTGGGAAGGGCTTAGTGTCCCTGCGCCTTAAAGGCATACTTGCTATTTTCTGCAACCTCGTGACCAGGCAGCTTGCAAGCCGGAAGAATCATTTTGGAATCTGTTCTCTTTCAGATTTGTTTCATGTTTTTTATTTTACTTCAGTCAAACGTGACATTCAGTGTTGAAAACATTCTACAAAAATGAAACCAGGAAACCCCATATAAGTATTATAGACAATGATTACAAATCTTTTTTTTTCCTTGTTTGCTTGTTTTTGTATTTTTTGTTTGTTTCTTTTTTGAGACAGGGCTTCTCTCTGTGTTAATAACAGTCCTGGCTATCCTGAAACTCAGTTTCTAGACTGGGCTGGCCTCGAACTCAGGGATACACAGCCACCGCCACCACCGGGCTGCATTTTACTTTAGCATGACACAATCAGAAGACATTTAAGGAAACCTTTGACGTTCGAGGCAGCTATCAACAGATATTTACTGAGGGTACACTTTCTGCACCTCTCAGGAAAATGGAACCCTCTAGTAGTTACCTTATTCATTAACTTTTCTATTTTAATATTTATCTAGACTTTGAAAGACATTTATGTTGGGAAGTGTGGATGGAGAGGAGAGACACATGACAGGGCTGGGAACCGCTTGGCTTAGACCTTCTCCAGAGGATCATCAATATCTTGGCAGTAACCCCACTCCCTCCTGCTCTTTACTCCCTCTGGTCCCTGGGCCTTTTCTTAGTCCTGATGTAGGCTTAGGGAAGGAAGTCCCCAGCTTTGCTGTGCAACCCCCCCCCCCCAAAAAAAAAGAAGCACACACCATGTGTGTATCTGCCTGCATGTATGTTGCACCATATGCATGCAAGTGCCCACGGAGTCCAGAAGTATTGGATACCCCTGAACAGGAGTTACAGGTAGTTTTGAGCTGTTGGATGTGGTTGCTAGGAACCTGATAGGGGTCCTCCGTGAGAGCAAGAAGTACTGTCAACTGCTGAGCTGCCTCTCCAGCCCCAGACTTTTAAAGATTTAGTTCAGCTATGATTTGGGCATGGAGATTTTGTTTGAGGGTTCTGTTTAGTTTTTGAATGCGGTCCTCACACATTAGGCAAGTGGGCTGCATTTCCAGGATGGCCATGGACTGGGGGAGGGGAATTTTTCCAAGTCCTTTACAAGATCTAGTTGGTACCAGTTTGTCTCACCCTGTCTCTCACCTCCCTCTACCCTTCACCTTCAGTGGGCCTGGGGACTCGGGTGTCACCTCCCGAGTTCTACTTCTTTTTTTTTTTTTTTTTTTTTTTTTTTTTTTTTTTTTTTTGTTTTTTCGAGACAGGGTTTCTCTGTACAGCCCTGACTGACCAGGAACTCACTTTGTAGACCAGGCTGGCCTCAAACTCAGAAATCCGCCTGCCTCTGCCTCCCCAGTGCTGGGATTAAAGGCGTGCGCCACCACGCCCGGCTCCGAGTTCTACTTCTACTTGAAACTCCAGGCCATGATGCGGCAGTGGGCCAAGCTCCCATTGCACCGGGCGTGTTGTGGATAATGCAGGTATGAGCAAAGCTTTCAAACCCCATTCTTTGCCTCTTTGCACATCCTTGCTTGTGCTGATCTGTTCTTTTTGTTCTCTATCCTAATTTAGTGACCCATCCTTACCCTCTCAAGACCTGGCTGTGTAGCCTTGGACACCGCATAAGTACAAAGAGAACTGGAGTCCTGTGTTTTTAAAACAATACTTTACTAGGGTTGTTTTTGATTGCTAACATTTTATTCTCTAGGCCAACGTCTAGATAATATCTTTCACACATCCTGGTCCCTTTTCTGCCTAGCTTGTATTATGATGCACTATTTCCTGTTTCTGTACAAATCAACTATCTCTCTTAGGTTTATCAACCCCATAGGTTATGGGGGAACATGAGAGTTAGGGGGAGAAGGAAAGAATATTTTGATATAGTTACCATCAAAGACAGAGGCTCTTAGGTTTTTGTTTACTCTGATCTACTGAGCAGATGCCCGGTGTTTACTGACCAGTGGCAGCTGGGAGGGGAACACCCAGTTCAGGAACCTCATCCAGAATTGAATGTGAAGAGCCAGAGGACCTTCAAGTCTTGGCCCCAGAAAATGCACTGGAATGGCTTGGGGTCTCACAGCAGATGTGGCTGGAGTCAGGCATTCCTAAGCACTCCCCAGCTCACGGTGTGGCCTGCAGTAGGAACCAGTTTCCAGGCTAGAATGTTTTAGGCCACGCTCCTCAGCTGGGGAGCTTGTGGACTACAACCTTGTGTTCTGTGGGTAGAACGGAGAAGGAGGAGGACTTACTGTTAGGTTTGAGGCCTGAGAGACGCTCCTGCCTCTTTCTTGGCCATCTTTGCTTTCTTTTCGAAGTTACCATTTCCTGTGGATGGGAGCTGTTTCCTTGCTGTGTATCTGCAAATGTTTGCACTGTCTGGGCAATTCATGCAGGCTTGTATGCAAGGCTCCTTTTCAGTCAGGATGGGAGCTGTGGGCACCTGAGGTTTAATCAACCTTCTCTGAAGGAGCTATTTATTGTCTCCTGATGGAGAGGGAACCAGGGCTAGTTTCAGTGTCTGACCCTTCCCGCCCCCCCACCTTCAGACAAAGCTATCTGAGAAATGGCTCGGGGCCAGCCGTCAGTAGTCTAAAATACCCTCTGGATCTAGATGATTCTTTTGCGTGGTACAAACTGTAATCAGCTGGCAGGTCTGGGATGGGACCCAGAGCTTGCATTTCTGATTACTTCCATGTGGATTCTGGTCAGAGGAACACTTTGAGAGGCTCTGGGAGACTTTGACACCAGTTCTGGGCTTCAGCTAAGTGCTAATAGGCTCTTAGGCTAGGGCAGAGAATAGCGAGAGGAAACTGTGGACGGAAGCTTCAGCCTTGACTCTAGTTACACAGGTGTGTGTGTGTGTGTGTGTGTGTGTGTGTGTGTGTCTTGGGGCTGCACCTGTCTCTTCCCACCACAGTAGGTTTTTGCCTTACTGCTGTTAATCCTTTATGACACCATCTGCTTTTATTCCTCATCCAGTTTTGCAGATAGTAATTAGGAACAATGGCTTCTAACATCCCATCATTTGTAAGTTTCTGATCTATGAGTTTTCGGTTTTGCAGATTAGACAGGTTTCTCCCCCCCCCCCCGACCCCCACCCACCCTACCCCAGACTCTCTCTTGTTTTTGAGGTTTGACTTAACCGATCAGTCTTCCTCCTGTCTGCATCACCAGTTACCTTTCAGTTACTGGCCCTCAGTTTTCCACATCAGGGTCACTGTAATTGCTAATCCTGGTTAGGAAACAAGCGATAGATGTTGGTTTCTGTTTTTCTTCAGACAGCAAGTGCAAGCTGCCCCGCCTTGGTGGCTGATGAGTGTGCTGAAATGAGGGCCAAGATAAAATCCTGTAAGAAGCAGCTGAGGGGACCCCTGGAGCCCACAGGGAAACAGCAGGACCTGCTAGGGATGGGGCACCAACCACATCCAGACTAGACAGACGTACCAGACACAAGCTGGGGTTGAGGTGAAGCCCAGAGATCAGAGAGGTAGAAGTTTGCTTCAAGATGGAGATGAGAAATGAAAGTAAACCAAGAGCCATCAGAAGGACAGCATCACGAACCATAGTCAGCTCAACCTGACTCTTCTTTTAGACATCCATGCCTCAATTGGGCTTCCAGGTAGAGGGGGTCCCATTGCTGTAGCTCTGTGGTCAGGTTGTCTGGGCTAGACCCCAAAGGACCCCTATTCTTTTTGACTAGTAGTTGTCAATCTCTCAGACAGGGTTGGAACCTGCCTGTTTGTGGGAGTGTGTGAGCAGGCGGCTTTTATCCGCCGGGCCAGCCACCTTGCTGGCCCTTGGCAGGTGCTTCAGTTGGGTTGTTTCCAGATCTGTAACAAGAACCTTAATGGCAATGACTCTGGGGACACTGGGTGAGATGCTGTGAGGGGCAAGGTAAGGAAACGTCCTACACATCTCGCAGAGCTGTAACAGGATGTGGGGGCACAGGGGAAGTTTCTACTTTGGGCTGAGACCAGAAAGGATTACCTTCTGAAGCTTTTTCTGCTGCCACAGTCTCTTCAGGTCTTCTCCCGTGGACTCGGGGAGGAGGTGGTAAGGTTGAGTTTTGGTCCAGATGCCGAGGGTTCTCAGTGGTAGAGACTGGTGGGAGCGGTTATCTGAAACCACAGAGCCAAAGGCCAAACATTAGACAAGCCGAGGTCAGCCTTATCACAGAGCACCAGGAACACTGGAAGCCAAGGTTAGCTAGCGCTGGGGAAAGTATGGAAATGGCCTGTCTGGGGAAATGAGGAGGATGGAGGTCATCACCAATCGTCACCTTTCCTTGAAGCAAAACCAAGTGCCTGGGAGGGCTGGCTGGATTCAAGGACTCAGCTAGTGGCCAACAGGGCTGTGGTCTGTAATTTCTTTCTTTCTTTCTTTCTTTCTTTCTTTCTTTCTTTCTTTCTTTCTTTCTTTCTTTCTTTCTTTCTTTCTTTCTCTCTCTCTCTCTCTCTCTCTCTCTCTCTGTGGTTTTTCTTTTTTGTTTGTTTTTGTTTTGTTTTTCGAGACAGGGTTCCTCTGTATAGCCCTGGCTGTCCTGGAACTCACTCTGTAGACCAGGCTGGCCTCGAACTCAGAGATCTGCCTGCCTCTTTCTCCCGAGTGCTGGGGGATTAAAGGCATGTGCCACCATGCCCAGCTGGTCTGTAATTTCTTTTTTTTTTTTTTTTCTTTTTTTGGTTTTTCGAGACAGGGTTTCTCTGTGTAGCCCTGGCTGTCCTGGAACTCACTTTGTAGACCAGGCTGGCCTCGAACTCAGAAATCCGCCTGCCTCTGCCTCCCGAGTGCTAGGACTAAAGGCGTGCGCCACCACGCCCGGCTTGGTCTGTAATTTCTTAAAGGTTTTTGTTACATTTGAAGGCAATTCTGGAGGCTCTGATAACATTCCTGAAAGTGACTCTGTGTGTGTGTGTGTGTGTGTGTGTGTGTGTGTGTGTGTGTGAACATCTATGTGTGTAACCACACACATATTCGTGCCGGGCATCGCTCCTCCGGAGCTGTCCACCTTATTTTTTGAGACAGGTGACTTAGAACTCACCAAGTGACTGCGCTGGCTACTTAGTGAGCTCCAGGCCTTAGTGACGTTCTCAGCGGGCAGTGGCTTCTGAACAGGCTGCTTCCCGCTCTGTTGCCAGGTTGGTTTTTTTGTTGTTGTTGTTTTGTTTTTTTCTTCTTTCACAGCTATCTGCAAATGAAGTCTACAACAGTTAGGTCAGACACTATGTATACATGTATAGCATCTGTAAAGAATGCTGGACGGTAGCCGGGTGTGGTGGCGCACGCCTTTAATCCCAGCACTCAGGAGGCAGAGGCAGGCGGATTTCTGAGTTTGAGGCCAGCCTGGTCTACAAAGTGAGTTCTAGGACAGCCAGAGCTACACAGAGAAACCCTGTCTCGAAAAACCAAAAAAAAAAAAAAAAAAAAAGAATGCCGGACGGTGGTGGCGTCTGCCTTTAGTCCAAGCACTCAGCAAGAGACAGGGGGAATCTTTGAGTTTGAGACCACCCTGGTCTACAGAATGAGTTCCAGGACAGCCAGTGCTACACTGAGAAACCCTGTCTCAAAACAAAACAAAACCAAAAATTAATAAATAAAAATAGAATAAAAGTATGCTCCTTCTGATTAGCTGTTTGGTAAGTATATCTTTATTATTATTTATTTGTGGAGCTTTTTTTGTTTGTTTGGTTGGTTGGTTATTTTGTTTGTTTTTTGTTTTTGAGCCACGGTCTCTGTGGCCCTGGCTGTCCTGGAACTGGCAATGTAGACCAAGCTGGCTTCAGACTCACAAAAATCTCCCATCTATGCCTCTCAAAACCAGGATTTAATAGTATATGCCACACACTCTACTTTTTTATTGTTTTTTTTCGAGACAAGGTTTCTCTGTGTAGTCCTGGCTGTCCTGGAACTCACTCTGTAGAGCAGGCTGGCCTCAAACTCAGAGATCTGCCTGCCTCTGCCTCCCGAGTGCTGGGATTAAAGGCAAGCGCCACCACTGCCTGGCTTCTTTTTCTTTTTTTAACTTGGTGACAGAGGCATGCAGATCACCATGAGTTTGAAACCAGCCTGGTCTTCATGGCAAGTTCCAGGCTGGTTGATTTTTATCTATACAGTGAGCCCCCATTGTTGTTTTGTTTAAAGTTTATATTTGTATATGTGCAATCAAACTGAGGTCACTGGGTTTGTTGGCAAACATTTACCTTTACCCAGTATGCCATCTGCCTGGGCCAGTGTATCTCTTAAAATTGTATTCTTTCTGTAGAATTGATTAGTCTGTGTTAATTTCCAAAGGATACAGCATTGACCTTTGCTGAGTGAAAGTTTAATGAACTTTTTCTTTTTAATCCACTTCACACATGCTAAGCAGGTGCTCTACCGCTGAAGCTGACTCGGTCTTCTAGGCTGGCGTAGGAAATGATGAGTTTCAGTATGGCGTTCTCACCGCTCCATGCCCTGCCTGTTTGTTCCCTTCCTCCAAGGCCCTTCCCTGCTCCCCTGAACCCTCTTGGTAACCCCCCTTAAAGATTTATTTATTGATTTTATGTATATGAGTACGCTATTGCTCTCTTCAGACACACCAGAAGAGGGCACCAGATCCCATTTACAGATGGTTGTGAGTCACCATGTGGTTGCTGGGAATTGAACTCAGGACCTCTGGAAGAGCAGTCAGTGCTCTTAACCGCTGGGCCATCTCTCCAGCTCAGTAAACTCTTTCTTCTTCCCAATAATTCCTACTGTGTCCTCTTTTCTTCTCCCCCTTTGCTTAGAACTCGAGATGCCTACAGTCTCTCTCCCGGCCCTCTTTCTACCCCCATGTCATGTGAATATGGTTGTCTTCTTTCTCATTTCTTCTGTGACTTGCAAACATTGACAGTTGTCCTTCTTCCTTCCAGGAACCTCTGCAAATATTCTCACGATGTTCTCTCAGAACAGAACTTCCAGGTCCTGAAGAATCATGAGCTCTCTGGGCTTAACCAAGAGGAGCTGGCGGTCCTCCTGGTCCAAAGTGACCCTTTCTTCATGCCTGAGGTAGGCCCTAGTTCTCACTTTAAACACCAGGCAAGAGTATTATGTGCAAGCCAGATGTGCTGGTGCACACCTTTAAACCCAGCACAGAGGCAGACACAGGCAGATCTATATGAGTTTGAGGCTAGCCTTGTCTCTGTAACAAGTTCTAGGCCAGGCAAGGCTACCCGGTGAGCCCTGTATGAACAAATGAAAGAAGAATTTGGGTCCACATGCCTCCTCTACTTGGCTGCCAGGGATTTCACTGTGAACAAGGATGGGTTGAAGACATGGCAGTAACTATATTGGCTGAGGCTTAACATCAGGGTAGCCTTGGAATTGAAGCTAGAGAGATGCCTGAAAGATGCAGCCACAGGTTGTCACTGTACCAGGGACTCCTACCATAAATTCAGTGATGAAGAAAATCAGCTTTTTACTCCTTGACAGCCTCATCAAGGACCAGCAGGCTACAGCCCAGAGGCCAAACCTAGGCTACCACTTGTGTAGAAATAAAAGTCTAAGCCGGGCGTGGTGGCGCACGCCTTTAATCCCAGCACTGGGGAGGCAGAGGCAGGCGGATTTCTGAGTTCGAGGCCAGCCTGGTCTACAAAGTGAGTTCCAGGACAGCCAGGGCTATACAGAGAAACCCTGTCTCGGGAAACAAACAAACAAACAAACAACAAAAAAAAGTCTAATGGAACACAGCTGTGCAAATTCGTTTACAGATTTTTCTGTTGCTGTTTCCCCACTCCAGGGGTCAGGTGAGTAGTTGCAACAGAGACTGACTGGTCAGAAGAGCCTAAATTGTTTACTGTGGACTGTTACAGAAGTATGGTGCCTCTGGGACCTGCGTGGATGCGGGCAGGCAGATATGCCGCAGGGTTGGGAAGAGGGTCGAACACCTTTTTGCAAGACTCACGTTAGTGAGTTATGAGCCCTGTTGTCTTTGGAATTTGGCTTCCATCTCTTAGTCCAGGGATTTCTGTCACCACTTTTTAGTGAGTGGGATTGTAGAAGGGAAGTTGAAGTCAAGCAGTTTACCCTTTAGAAAACTGTGTATAGCAGCACATCTGCTCACAGCTCATTGGCCAGTACTCATCACATGGTCATATTAGTTGTAAGTGGGGCTGAGAAACGTAGCTGCTGATGGAGTGGCTGCCTGTCAAGGACTTCTATGACGGGTGATGGAAGATAATGAAGTCTCGTTTTGCATAGGCTTAGAGAGTGGAGAGTCAGTTGAGGTTGCTCAAAGGACCATGTCTGACCCGAGAAAAGCCCTTGACTGGAGAATCCCTGAGTGTATCCACAATACAAAGTCAGTAGCAGCTTCACGTAGAACGGGAGACGCCCAAAAGGGGCGGGAGACTGTCAGGGAGGCAGAGCACCAGGAAGAGGTGGAAGGGTAGAAGCTGCCAAGAAGGTTGGAGTTCTGTTAGATAAGACAAGCTAGCCAGTGGAGATTTCTTGAGGATTGACCATTTGTGGGGGGATTTAAAAACTCTGGCACAACAGGTGATTTTTGAGGTGTCCACTGAGCTCTGAAGGCAGGGTGTTGTATAGCTTGAACACACAGAGATCCACTTGCCTCTGCCTCCCTAGTTGGGGTTAAAGGTATACACCTCACCTGCTCTTTGTTTTGTTTGATTAGAGACACGAGCACCCTAGCCCAGGCTAGCCTCAAACAAACACCTTCATCTTTCAGCTGCCTGCAGGGTCAGGCTAATGACTCATCATTTTCTTCATCTAGTGGCCCAGACACCTGCCTCAGACTCCCTACTTTGTACAATACAGTCTTACACTTTATCACTCCCCACCCCCACCCCCCACCCCCACAGATGTTAGGCAGGCAGACAGAGCAAATATTTCCTCCTGCTGTTGAAAAGGAAACAGAAACTAGAAGGTCACTGGGGCCGGGAGGTTGCCCAGCTAGCTGCTTCTAGGGCCTTGACCTTTTAAAGCGGCCTCTGTCAGCTCTGCAGCCACTTGGTCTGATTGCACCATCCCTGTCTTTACTCCAGCTCTGTAGAGCTATGTGTGCAGATGTGTTTGTCTAGAACACTGACTGGAACCCCCCTAACTCTGTGCCCCTTTAATGCGGTTCCTCACCGTGTGGGTGACCCCCAGCCATCAAATGATTTCATTGCGACGTCATAACTATACTTTTGCTGCTCTTATGAATCTTACCCTGCTTCTCGACCCCCCAAAGGGAGTATAGATAGATAGTGGGTTATAGTGATGTGTGCCTGCCATCCCAGCACTTGGGAGGTCAGGGAAGGAGGATTGTGAGTTGAAATCTAGTCTGTGTTACCTGTGTCCTTGTGTCAAAAACCTGAAAACAAGGCTAAGCAGCACAGTGGTACGCACCTTTAATTCCGGCTAACAAACAAAAACGAAGTGGGGAGGGGTGTGCACACCTTTATCCCAGTTCCTGGGAGCCAGAGGCAGGTGGACCTCTTCAGATTTCAAGGAAGGCTAGAGAGATGACTCAGAGGTTAAGCGGTCCTGAGTTCAAGACCCAGCAACCACGTGGTGGCCCATAGTCATCTAAACGGTGATATGGTGCCCTCTTCTGGCCTTCAGCCATACATGCAGGGAGAAAGCTGTACACATAATAAATAGATAAATCTGTTTTTTTTAAAAAAAGAGTTCATCACCCACTTCTTCCCTCTCTCCCACCCCTCACATACAAAATCATTTGAACAGGTCCTATTCTGGCTATCAGAGACAAATGACAAAATCCCAAAGTTGCAAATAACACACACACTTTTTTTTTTCCTTTCAACTGTAGAGTAAGTTAAGATCCAAATTAGACTTCCTCTTTGGGGCTCCCTTACGATGTCCTATGTACAGCTTGCCATTTGAGTTTGATTTTTCCAGGAATTATCAAATTTATCACTATTTTTCTTCTCCCTTAAGTTTTTTTTTTTTTTTTTTTTTTTTTTTTTTTTTTTTTTTTTTTTTTGGTTTTTTGAGACAGGGTTTCTCTGTGTAGCCCTGGCTGTCCTGGAATTCATTCTGTAGACTAGGCTGGCCTCGAACTCAGAAATCCACCTGCCTCTGCCTCCTGAGTGCTGGGCTTAAAGGTGTGCACCACCACTGCTCTCATTTCTTTTAAATACAAGGTTTCTGCACTGGATTTGTGATCCTTTTTGCCTCGGCCTCCTGAACACTGGGTTACAGGTATGCACCATCATACATGATATTGTCTGTTAATTTTTCCGACTCTTCTATCCCCAAATAAGTCACCAGCTGAATCCATCTCATCAGCCTTGGGTGCTCCGTGCATTGTTTCCTCGTGGCTTGCCTGGTTTTTTTGGGGAAAGGAGACCTGTGCATCCCTTCACCGCTGTGGCCGCCAGATCCAGGTGTTCTTACCTCAAGGTTCTTTCTTTCTTCCCTAGATATGCAAGAGTTACAAAGGAGAGGGCCGCAAACAGATTTGCGGGCAGCCGCAGCCCTGTGAGAGACTCCACATCTGTGAGCACTTCACCCGGGGCAACTGCAGTTACCTCAACTGTCTCAGGTCTCATAACCTGATGGACAGGAAGGTGTTGGCCATCATGAGGGAGCACGGGCTGAGTTCTGACGTGGTCCAGAACATCCAGGACATCTGCAACAACAAACACACTCGGAGGAACCCCCCTGGCATGAGAGGTACGCCCTTTCCCTTTTAATTGTGTGAATTTGCAAATATACAGAAATCACAGTGGGGCATAGTGGCGCACGCCTTTCATCCCAGCACTCGGGAGGCAGAGGCAGGCAGATCTCTGAGTTTGAGGTCAGCCTGGTCTACAGAGTGAGCTCCAGGACAATCAGGTCCACACAGAGAAATCTCATATTAAAAAACAAGCAAGCCGGGCGGTGGTGGTGCACGCCTTTAATCCCAGCACTTGGAGGCAGAGGCAGGTGGATTTCTGAGTTCGAGGCCAGCCTGCTCTACAGAGTGAGTTCCAGGACAGCCGGGCTACACAGAGAAACCCTGTCTCGAAAAACAAAAAAACAAAAAAAAAACCCAAACACACACACACACACACACACACACACACACACACACACACACAAGCAAGCCAGCAAATACAAACAGAAGAAAAACTGCAAGTAAAGAAATCTACCTGTAAAATCTCAACTTCACTATCTGCATGCACCACTTTAATTCAATGGAAATGGTGATGTGTATGCAGTTTTACAAGTGGCTCTATCCCCTCTTTTTAAAAGAGCTTATAGTCTGGTGGTGGTGGCACACACTTTTATATATAACATCCCAGCACTCAGGAGGCAGAGGCAGGTAGATCTCTGAGATGGACACCGCCTTGTTCTACCGAGTTAGTTCCAGGACATCCAGGGCTACAGAGAGAAACTCTGATTCAAAAAAAAAAAAAAAAAAGGTTGCTTGGGAGTAGGACATGTGTACATGTGTATATCGGTTAATTCCAGCACTCGAGACAGAGGCTCCAAAGGAAACTCTAGCTTGTGTCAAGTTACATAATAAGACTAGCCAGCATGATGGTATTGCTTATTATTTTGTGTGTGTATATACAGCCATATGTGTGGAGGTCAGAGGTCAACTTCCAGGAGCTCTCTTTCCCCAGACTAACCCCAAGTCATTCAGGCTTCGTGGCAGGCACTTCTATCCACTGTCACTTCTTGCCTAGTGAACATAGTAGAGGCTAAGTTTATGAAGGGAGTAGAATCTCTGACTCTAGGATCTGTAGTAAAGCTATCAAAAGCTATGTCTCCTGGTACTTGGAGAATGGTGCATAGTCTACAGGAGAATTTGGCCCAGAATCCGTCATTATTACTCCTCACAGCGGAAACTATGAACAATAGCGGGTTTACTACTTATTAACCTCATTTAGGGTAAGTCTTTTTTTGTTTGTTTGTTTTTTGTTTTTTGTTTTTTGTTTTTTCGAGACAGGGTTTCTCTGTATAGCCCTGGCTGTCCTGGAGCTCACTTTGTAGACCAGGCTGGCCTCGAATTCAGAAATCCACCTGCCTCTGCCTCCTGAGTGCTGGGATTAAAGGCGTGCGCCACCACGCCCGGCTAGGGTAAGTCTTAAGCCGCTTTAACTCATGCTTGAAAGACCAAACAGTACAGTGAAGATGAAATCAAAAGCCGTGCTTTCGACCCAAGCACAGGACTGCAGCTTCCATGCCACAGTGCCCTGAGCAGAGAGTGCCTGCAGAGGTGGGGTTTGTGAGCGGTTCACAGCGTGTGGGAGAGATCTGAATATCATTGTCACTTCTAGTTAAGCTATGTAGTTAGACATGGTGACAGGGGAGTAACTAAGGCAGCTCAGGAAGTCAACGGGTTCTTCAGCCAGTTCTGAGGCTGACGGTGAGTTTAATTTTTTCTAGTTTTTTTTTTTTTTGTTTGTTTGTTTTTTGTTTTTGTTTTGTTTTGTTTTGTTTGTTTTATTGAGACAGGGTTTCTCTGTATAGTCCTGGCTGTCCTGGAAGTCACTTTGTAGACCAGGCTGGCCTCAAACTCAGAAATCCACCTGCCTCTGCCTCCCGAGTGCTGGTATTAAAGGCGTGCGCCACCACGCCTGGCTCTCTGTCTTAGCATCCTTAAGCACTGGAATTATAGGCATGATCCACCCCATCTGCCTTCAATTTCGGCTTTTCATAATAAGTTTGGGCACTTGTAAATATTAATTGTTGGTTTCTAGCCCACCTTAAATCATTTAGTTTCCAAATACAAAACTTTTATATTTATAATAATCCTTTACAGCACGAGAGCTGGGAAGATATCAACCCTCTATGCTATTTTGTCTATTTCCCTGTCAATAATTCTGAACTATCACTTGCCATGTTCCACCTGGGCCACTCCTGCTCCATCAGGCCGTCCATCCCTCACGGCCTTTTGCTCATGGTCCACCTACCTCTCCTCTCCTCTCTGCTCTCTCTTCTCTCCTGTCTCCTCTCTACTCTTAGTCTCTACTCAAACCCCAAACCTGGGAAGCTAAGCCCTCCCTACCTCTCTTCTGCCAAGCTGTAAGCATCTATATTCAAACAATAGTTTTCTTTTTTTAAGATTTATTTATTTATTATATGTAAGTACACTGTAGCTATCTTCTGACACTCCAGAAGAGGAAGTCAGATCTCATTACAGATGGTTGTAAGCCACCATGTGGTTGCTGGGATTTGAACTCAGGACCTTCAAAAGAGCAGTCTTAACCACTCTTAACCACTGAACCATCTCTCCAGCCCCAAACAATAGTTCTAAATTAAGGATTAAGGTTTTGCACAACAAAAGCTGGCATCTGTGAGAATTCCCTGTCTTGCAACAACCAGACCATTACAGTACATAGCAACAGCCCAAGCCTCAAGAGGCACTAAGGGAGCTAGAGGAAGAAGCCTGGAGAGTTTGAGGCTTAGATGAAGTCTTAGCTTGAGCCTGCAGTCATTTACCATTAGTTTTCAGTGTTAGAAGTGCCTGTTCAGGAACCCAGATTATAATGTGTGACATCTCTGTGAGTCGTAGACATGTTTCATTGGCTACATTTCAGCTGTCATTCACTGCAGTAATGAACATTCACTCAGAACTAGAGTCTGGAGGGCTCACTGAGTTCCAGGAGAGGCCAGAGGAGCTTGTCAGCCCCCACTTAGGAAACTCCTATGATAGAACTCAGCTACAGGGCTGGACAAGCAGAGAGAACATGGAGGTAGGAACTGACCTGAGCTTGAATTTTCTCTCTGGGTTTCTCTTTCCAGCTCCCCACCCACATCGCAGAGGTGGGGCACACAGAGATAGAAGCAAAAGCAGAGACCGCTTCCAACATCACAACAGTCTCGAGTTTCTCTCAACAGTCTCACCTCTGGGATCTGGCCCCCCTAGCCCAGATGTCACCGGCTGTAAGGATTCCCTGGAGGATGTGTCTGCAGATGTCACCCAGAAGTTCAAGTACTTGGGGACTCACGACCGTGCACAGCTTTCCTCCGTCTCATCTAAGGCCGCTGGTGTCCAAGGACCCAATCAAATGAGAGCAAGCCAGGCGTTTTCGGAGAATGGGGATCCAGATGGCTTATTTTCTAGGAATCGTTCTGATTCTTCCACAAGTCGAACCTCCTCTGCCAGCTTTCCTCTCGATGCAGCACAAAGAAATGAAGCCGGGGCCATGAAAATGGGCATGCCTTCTGGACACTGTATCGAGGTCAAGGGCAAGAACGAGGACATTGATCACGTCCCGTTTTTAAATAGTTATATTGCTGGGGTAGCAATGGAAGAAGCAACAGTCTCAGGAATTTTAGGTAAAAGGGCCACAGACAACAGTCTGGAAGAAATGACCCTCCCTAGCAACCACCGGAAGAGTCTGGCTAAGACCCAGGATCCCCAGACTGCTGGCAGAATCACTGACAGTGGCCAAGACATGGCATTCCTGCATAGTAAATACAGAGAAAACCTAGCATGGGCAGGTACTACCCATAACGGCCCAAATGGTTTTAGTCAAATTATGGATGAAATTCCTAATGTCTCTAAAAGTAGTAGTACCACTGGTTTCGGTGTAAAATCAGCAGTCCCTGGAGGAAAAGAAGCAGTCTATTCTGGAGTTCAGAGTCTGAGAAGCCAGGGCCTGGCTATGCCTGGGGAGACCACTACCCCTGTACAGGGCAGCAACAGGCTGCCTCCGTCGCCTCTGTCTTCCTCAAGACACCGAGTCGCAGCCTCTGGTAGCCCTGGCAAGAACTCCGCCCAAGCCTCTCTGAGCCCAGCCAGTGAGCCTTTGAGGATGATGATGATGTCAGACCCTGCTTTGTGTAAGTGCCCTAGGGGACTCCCATGGCTTGAATGCATAGGGAAGACAAACACAACACCACAGCACTGAATCGCCTACCTGAGAACTGTAATTATTTCATACCCAGAAGTCTCTGGTGCCCTGGTGTCTATGATTCATTCTACAGAGGGGCTGAGCAGGCTCTCCGGAGCACCCCGAATCCAGGGAGGCACATGAACGTGGACCCCATTGATGATGTCTTCCTCACTGTGAGGCCAGGTGTCCTCACTTCTGGCATACATACATGCTCTTTTGTTTTGCAGATTCCCTATACTACATCGTAAATCCTTCATCTCCTAGGATGGATGATCATGGCCCGAAGGAAATCTGTCTGGATCATCTGGACAGGGGCTGTCGACAGAGTAAGTTGTGATCTCCATAGGATGCTTTAGCCACTGTGGGTACTGCTGCTGTGAGCATGGCCCACGCCAACACTTGCTGGAGACCGTGTTGCTGCTTTTGAGTGATCTAATGAGTTGGATTATAGGGTAAATAAATCTGATTTTTAGAGAAGACTTTTCCATTGTAGCTCGGCTATTTTTCTAATCCCTCTCCCTATACTCCCTCTTTCCTTTTGCTGTCTCTTCAGTCTTTTTTTTTTTTATATTTTATAATACCATACATATAATATTATATAATTATATATATAATATATAATGCAAAAATTTTTAAAAGAAATATTTATTTATTTTATGTATATGAGTACAATGTCACTCTCTTCAGACACACCAGAAAAGGGCATTGGATTTTATTACAGGTGGTTGTGAGCCACTATGTGGTTGCTGGGATTTGAACTCAGGACCTCTGGAAGAGCAGTCAGTGCTCTTAACCACTGAGCCATCTCTCCAGCCCCATAATGCACTTTTTTTTTTTAAGATTTATTTTATTTATTATATGTAAGTACACTGTAGCTGTCTTCAGACACTCCAGAAGAGGGTGCCAGATCTCGTTACGGATGGTTGTGAGCCACCATGTGGATGCTGGGATTTGAACTCATCACCTTCGGAAGAGCAGTCGGGTGCTCTTACCCGCTGAGCCATCTCACCAGCCCCCATAATGCACTTTTTATTTTCATAAACACACCTATTACGCCCTCTCATCTCTCTCTCTCCTTCACCCACCCCCACCCCCCTTTCCAACAAGCCCTCCAACAGGTGTGGCCTTTTTATTTTTGGTAATGACACACAGTATTTAATCAAGGTGGCTCACATAAGCTCATGTGGGACTATTTACAGGGGCACAGGCAGCTTATTTATCAATGGTTACACCACTGAAGAAAATGACTCTCCCACCTCCAGAACAGCTTTTCTCCTCCTCTTCCCCTCCCCCTTCTTCCCCCTCCTCCATTAATGTCTTTTTAAATATTATAAATCTCAAGTAGTATCCTTCTGTGAGTTCCTCTGTGGTGCCTTTTTATTGTAAAGTAGCCATGTATTTTTAAACATTTTTACAGTCATTTAAGGGGCAGGGGAGATGGTTCAGAAGTTGAGCACTTACTGCTCTTAGAGAGGATCTGGATGAAGTTTCTAACACCCACATGGCTGCTCACAACCAGCCATGACTCCAGTTCTAGGGCATCCAATGCAGCTTCCTAGCTTCCATGGGTGCCTCCATTCACACTGTGGAGATAAACTCAAGCAGGCACACACACGTGCACATAAGAATTTTAAATCATTTTTTTTAAAACCCCATTATATTTATATATTTATTCATGTGTATATCAATTAGACACATACATATATTGACAGCAATAATAATTGAAGAAAAAGAGGTCATGAATTCCAGGTGGTCCAGGAGGACCTGGAGGGAGAAGGATGATGGAAATATAGCACACAGGTAGGAATTTAAAAACAAAACCAATTTAAGTGATTTAAACCCAGCATTGAGAACTTGAGAGGTTAGTTTCTGTATTCTCTGTGTTCTCGCTGGGATGATAATAAATAGTTCCTTACTCAGCAAGTGTCCAGTCTAGTATCTTTTGTCACATGTGCTGGGAGCATTAGCCTAACAATGACACAACTTTCTTCAATATATCTGTAATTAAAGTGAGCATCAGAGTATCCACAAACAGGACAGGAGTACTGCTTAAAATAAGCAAAAACATGGCAGCTAGTTCAAATTGGGTATCTGATACCAGCTTAAGGAATTAAAAGATACCAGTCAGATCATAAGGGAGTGAAAATAGTTACTGGGATTCATTCTGGAAGAGATGACTCTTAGGCCAAGGCTTCAAAGAAAGACAAGGAGAGAGCTCTTTGTCTTGGCCAGAAAAAGGTGTAGATCATGAGACTGGTGCTACAGATGGTTGTAAGCTGCCATGTGGGGTTCTGGGAATCGAACCCAGGCTGTCTGGAAGAGCGGCCAGCTAAGCCATCTCTCCAACCCAGATTTGTTTTTCTAATGGGTTTCTGTGGGACCCAGAGTAAATGGCACACAGTGCAGGCTGCGGCCAAAATGACCAAGGGATGATGGGGAAACTCCTGGCAGGGGTGGTCTCGACAGGAATCCAGTAGTGAACTTGAAGTTGAACAGTGAACTTGAATTGGTTAGAAACCCCGAGCATTGACCTAAAACCCTTCTTATCCCTGTAGGCAACTGCAACAAGAACCACTTCCATCTGCCCTACCGGTGGCAGCTGTCCGTATTGTCCACTTGGATGGACTTCCAGGACATGGAGTTTATCGAGCGGGCCTATTGTGATCCCCAAATTGTAATGTAAGTTGGTGGCTGTCCTCTACCTGATGGGATCCAGAACTTGGGCAGAGGGGCCTCAGCCTATGGTACACTGACCTGCTTAGTGCTAGAGATTCTGGGAAGATTTAGTCTCTCGAGGGACATAACAATGACGTGATTGATCTGTAGGTGTGTCCTCTGGAAAAGCACAGTTCAGAGGTCAGCTCATGCTCTTAGTAGCGCATCACTATTTAAAACGGTAAAGGAGGCCAGAGAGCTGGCTTAGCACATGAAAGCACTTGTCCCCCTGGAAGTCATGAAGAAGACCAATGAGATAGCCCACCCACTAGAAGCTGGTGGCTATCCAGCCTGGGGTATACCACATAACAGGAGAAAGAAGAAAGACCCTGTCCCAGGAAGGTGACAAGAGAGAACAGCTCTAGCAAGTTGTCCTCTGCCTTCTACTCATGTGCTGTGGCACATGTACACACACTCAGTCACACTTACAACACACAGCAAAAATTATTAAACAAAAATACACTAAAACCCGGGAGGTGATGGTAACACACGCCTTTAATCCCAGCACTTGGGAGGCAGAGGCAGGCGGTCCCTTTGAGTTTGAGGCCAGCCTGGTCTACAGAGCAAGTTCTAGGACAGCCAGGGCTCTATTACACAAAGAAATCCTGTCTTCAAAAAACAAACAAAACCCAAACAAAACCCAAACAAACAAAAAAACCCTAAAACAGAGAAAGCCGGTCAGTTGCCTTACAAGTGTGAGAACCCCTCAAACCCATGCTTTTAAAAAGCCAGACACATATGGTGGCTCACGCACTACGGAGGCAGTGGTAGGCAGATCTCTGAGTGTGAGGACAGCCTGGTTTACAGAGCAAGTTCCAGGAGAATGAAGACTACACAGAAAAATCTTATCTCAAAATAAATTAGTTAATTAATTAAAAAAATTTAAAAATCCAGACAGATACTGAGGAGTTGTCTCAGCTATAAAATGTTTGCCTGGAAAGCACAAGGTCCTGGATTTGGTCCTCAGCTCTTGGTGCGGGGGTCAGGGGTGTGGGAGCAGGGCTTATGATCCCAGACCTGGCGGGAGAGGGACAGATGGATCCTTAGGGTATGCTAGTTAGCCAGTCTAGCCTCCTTGGTGAACAGCAGGCCATTGAGACCTGGTCTTAAAAAAAAAGGCAAGAGGTGTCAGAGAATGACAGTTGAGGTTGTCTTCTGGCGTCTACATACATGCAGATATGTGTACATGCCTGTACACACACACACACACACTTTTTTTTTTTTTTTTGGTTTTTCGAGACAAGTTTTCTCTGTGTAGCCCTGGCTGTCCTGGAACTCTGTAGACCAGGCTAGCCTCGAACTCAGAAATCCACCTGCCTCTGCCTCCCAAGTGCTGGGATTAAAGGCATGCGCCACCACGCCCGGCTACACACACACATTTTAAAGAATGATTTAAATGATTCAGAATAAATAAGCCTTTGGCTTAGCTTATTGATTTAAATATACAACTGACAGTTTGGGAGGTAGTAAGTGCTTGAATTCAATCCCCAGAACACACAGTGTGTGTGAGTAATCTTGGTTCTG
>LR752471.1:34093-40235 GCA_902729485.2 Mus minutoides | reverse complement strand
CCAGAAAGCTAACTTGTACACATGAAAGTAGCAAAGCACAAAAAAAGGTAAATGATAGGGGGTTTGCTTTGTTTGGTTTTTTAATGATTTATTTATTTCTTGTATGTGGGTACACTGTTGCTGTCTTCAGACACACCAGAAGAAGGCATTGGATCCCATTACAGATGGTTGTGAGCCACCATGTGGTTGCTGGGAATTGAACTCAGGACCTCTGGAAGAGCAGTCAGTGCCCTTAACTGCTGAGCCATCTCTCCAGCCCCCATTTGCTTTGTTTTTTGAAGTAGGTTTTCTCTGTGTAACCCTGGCTGTCCTGGAACTTGCTCTGTAGACCAGGCTAGATCTCCCTATTTCTGCCTCCTGAGTGCTGAGATTAAAAGCATTTACCACCAAGCGTAGTCTTTTTTCTTTTCTTTCTTTTTTTTTTTTAAAGATAGTGTTTTAATATTACTATGAAAACTTTGACCTTGTCAGTCCTCTTATAGTTCCTACATTATTCAGACTATTTGGATTACAATAAATCTGGTTTTTTTTTTTTAAATTAAAAAAAAAAGAGTTCCTAAACACTAAGCCAGATTGTTTTATGAACAATTTTATTCTTTTTATGAGGGGGAGGGAATCATTTTACATTTTCCCTTTATGTAAAGATTGTTTTCATTTTCTTTAATGTGTGTGAGTGGTTTTGGCTGTTTGCATGTGTAGATTTCTTGGAATTGAAGCTGCAAGTGAGTTACTGTGTGAGTGCAGGAAATTGAACCCAAGTCCTCTGTAAGAGCACCTAATGCTCTCAACCAACCAACCCCACTAAGCCGTTGCTCTAGCCCACTGGAGAGTTTTTTTGGGGGGAGGGGGGAAGAATGAGTATCTCTTTACACCTTCCTTCCTTCCTTCCTTCCTTCCTTCCTTCCTTCCTTCCTTCCTTCCTTCCTTCCTTCTTCTTGGCTTTTTCGAGACAGGGTTTCTCTGTGTAGCCCTGGCTGTCCTGGAACTCACTTTGTAGACCAGGCTGGCCTAGAACTCAAAAATCCACCTGCCTCTACCTCCCAAGTGCTGGGGTTAAAGACGTGTGCCACCACTGCCCAACCTAGGGTAAGGGTCTTAAAGTCCACCCCCACACTTCTTCCAACAAGGCCTCATCCCCTAACAGTGTCACTCTCAGGGGCAAGCATATTCAAACCACACATATGTCATACAGACAAATTACCTGTCTGCATTTCAGGCTTTTTATTATTATGTAAGACTAGGAGCTGTGCAAAGGAAATTTAGGCTCAATCCCCAATACCACTTAGAATGAAAGAAGTAGAGAAAGACCATTTAAAGATCCATTGCAGCCCTGCAGTTTAAATTCTGTGGTAGGGGTAGCCAGAGTGCTGGGAACAGAGGTTGCAGAAGTTAACTTTCTGCCTTTCTCTCACAGCATTTTTATAGAAAAACATCAGATCAATTTCCAGAAAATGACTTGTGATTCCTACCCCATCCGACGCCTCTCCACTCCTTCATTGGTCAAAAACACACTTAGCTCTGACTTCACCACCAAGTGGCTTTGGTATTGGAAGAATGAATTGAATAAATATATTCAGTATGGAGATGAGGTGAGTACCATTTCCCCCTGAAGGGGAAGAAGCCAAAACATGATTGAAATGTTTGAAGCCTACATACCTACGTATCCTTGGAAAGTGGACTTGGAAAGTGAAGCTTTGGGGTGTTTTGGGGGGTGGGTGCCTTCTGGTTTCCAGTTCCTGTATACTCTAAGAAGAATGAGAAACACAAATTTATATTGTTTTTCAGTTGGGAGACACAACTCAGTCCTATGTCCTTCCTTCCCATTCTGATAGATGCCTGGGGCCATGAACTAGCTTTCTCTTTATCAGTTCCAAACTTACAACCAGCAGAAGGGGTGGTAATAGGAGACGGATAGAGAGAGAGATGTCTCCATGGTTGTTGCACTAGCAGAACGCCTTAACCTGCTCTAACATACAAACCACACTGGTCACTAGTATTTAGTCAGAGTTTGGACTGACACAAACTTGAAATTGGACTAGAAGACTCTAGGCTGACCCACAGCAGTTACTTAACAAGAGGGAATAGTGTCTGGAGAAGCTGAACATCTGTCCTTTTCTGTAAATGTCTTAAAGGGGTGGGCAAGGGGGAAAAGGCAGAGCAAGGAATGTCTTCTGATCAAAATGACTTTTTGTTTTGTTTTGTTTTGTTTTTTCGAGACAGGGTTTCTCTGTGTAGCCCTGGCTGTCCTGGAACTCACTTTGTAGACCAGGCTGGCCTTGAACTCAGAAATCTGCCTGCCTCTGCCTCCCGAGCGCAAGAGACAAATGAGGCCAAGAGTAAAGGACCAAGAAATGACGGCCAAGTTCTGTGTAGTTAGAAGTGAGGGACATCGGAGCTGCCAAAGCAAAGAGAGACACACTGTCCATTAGAAGGAGCCAGCGCTTCTATGAGAAACACCTTAACTGCATGGCAGGGATGCCACCATTTCTACTAAAGTGTTAACGTCTCCCGTGTAGACATTACAGACAGTACGGAAGAGACACCACCAAGCTGTAGGGAGGCGGTGTACAGTAGGGAGGGGCTCTCCAAGGGTCCTTCCGATCCTCAAGGCTGCAGCGCAGTGCTTTCCAGAGGTCTCGGCAGCACTCACATCGTATCAAAGAATCTTCCAAGGACCTGAATGAGCAACAAGGCGTGTGTGCGGGCAGAGTTGCTGTTTGAAGTAGGCTAGGTGCTGGATCTGAGGTCTGTCTCTGTGCTCATCTGCTTGCTCCGGAGGCCAGGTGGAGCGGAGTTCTCTTCACAGTGGGCTCCTGTGATACGGGACAGTCTAGATTCTGCTTACGTTCAAGCCAAACATGCTGTCAAAGTGCAGTTGCATAGACGGATTGTTTGTTTGTTTGTTTGTTTGTTTGTTTGTTTTTCGAGACAGGGTTTCTCTGTATAGCCCTGGCTGTCCTGGAAATCACTCTGTAGACCAGGCTGGCCTCAAACTCAGAAATCCACCTGCCTCTGCCTCCCGAGTGCTGGGATTAAAGGCGTGCGCCACCACTGCCCAGCTTTTCTTTTTTCTTTTCTTTTCTTTTCTTTTCTTTTCTTTTCTTTTCTTTTCTTTTCTTTTCTTTTCTTTTCTTTTCTTTTCTTTTTTTTGGGGGGTGCATAGATGGGATTTTGTCAAGTGCTGTGGGAATAGACATTATAAGCCCAAGTTAATTAACCTTGGGAAAGATGAAAGTAAACTGTAGGTCTCCTGGTTCCGACCTTGTGATAAGGAAGAAAGATCAGGAAACATTTGTATCCTAGTGACGTCAGTGCCAGGGACCAAAAAGAGAATAGGAGAGATTTAAATTTAAATTTAGAGCCATTTACGAAGGTACCTGTCACCAAACCTGACAACCTGACTTCCATTTCCCCCACAGAAATAAGTAAATGTAATTTAGACATTAAGTATGTCTAGTTCTTTTTTTTTTTTCTTCTTCGAGACAGGTTTCTCCGTGTAGCCTTGGCTGTCCTGGAACTCACTTTGTAGACCAGGCTGGCCTCGAACTCAGAAATCCTCCTGCTTCTGCCTCCTGAGTGCTGGGATCAAAGGCGTGCGCCACCATGCCCGGCTTAAAGATGTCTAGTTCTATAGATCACATTTCCTAATAAAACATCAAGAGTCTTTGCCCACAAGCATGGGGGTGCATGAAATCATATCACTGGGTCACATCAGCCTGGGCTACATCCTGAGACCAGCCTGGGCTGCATCCTGAGACCAGCCTGGGCTGCATATTGAGATCCTTTGTCAAACAAACAAATGAAAGAAAGAACATTTCTGAGCTCCATAATACAGACTTTTTTTCTGGGACATTCAGACTACAAAGGTGTTAAGATATAAATTTCTTTCTTTCTTTCTTTCTTTCTTTCTTTCTTTCTTTCTTTCTTTCTTTTTTTTATTCCTCGTTCCGGTCAACCCTGCTCGCTCTGGTCTGCCCGCTCACTTCTGTCAGCCCCGCTCGCTCCTGTCGGGGTCCTGCTCGCTCCGGTCGGCCCCGCTCCCTCTGGTTGGCCCCGTTCGCTCCGGTTGGTCCCACTTGCTCAGTCCCTGCTCTCTCCTGTCCAAGGATTCATTTATTATTATTATTATTATTATTATTATTATTATTATTATTATTCATAAGTACACTATAGCTGACTTCAGACGCATCAGAGGAGGGCGTCAGATCTCATTACGGGTGGTTGTAAGCCACCATGTGGTTGCTGGGATTTGAACTCATCACCTTCGGAAGAGCAGTCGGATGCTTTTACCCGTTGAGCTATCTCACCAGCCCATAATTTTATTTCTTAAATTACATTTAGTGTGTGTGTGTGTGTGTGTTTGTGTGTGTGTGTGTGTGTGTGTGTGTGTGTGTGTGTGTGTATACATGTGAATGTAGAGGTCAGAAGGCAACTTTGAAGAGTCATCTCTCTCCTGTCATGTGGGGTCTGGGGATGGAATTCAGGTCCTCAGGCTTGCCAGCAAGCAACTTTACCAACTGAGCCATCCTGCCAGGGCTAGAACATAGTTTTCAGTGTGCATAAACACAATGCAAAAATCTTAGTGCTGTGTGAGGTGAATGAGTTCTTGTATTTATTGGCTCCATCACAGCATACATCGAGTTGGTTTCTCTTTCACTAAAAGAGAAAGGGTAAAGGTATGAGATGAGCCTTTATCTGCTTTCTCCCATGCTGGAAGAGTTTGATCCCTGGGAGCCACATGGCGGAAGAAGGAAACTGACTTCTTCAAACTGTCCTCAGACCTTCAAAGGGGCATCCTATGGCTCGTGCACTCCCCCTACCCTCCCACTAAATAAATGTCACAAGGTTGAAAAGAATATATCTAGGCCAGGCATGGTAGTACATGCCTTAAATCCCAGCACTTAACAGAGGTAGTTGAATTTCTGTGAGTTCAAAGCCAGCCTGGTCCACATAGTGAGTTCCAGACCTGGTTTCAAAAACAGGGAGAGAGCCGGGCGTGGTGGTGCATGCCTTTAATCCCAGCACTCGGGAGGCAGAGGCAGGCGGATTTCTGAGTTCAAGGCCAGCCTGGTCTACAAAGTGAGTTCCAGGACAGCCACGGCTATATAGAGAAACCCTGTCTCAAAAAAAAAAAAAAAAAAAAAACAAACAGGGAGAGCAGTGTATGGGAGAATGCTTAAAAAAATAGCCAGTCAGAGGTAGGAGGATTTCTATGAGTTTAAGTTCAGTCTGGTCTTCAGAGTGAGTTCCAAGACAGCCAGGGAGAGCTAGACAGAGACTGAAACCCTGTCTTGAAAAGTCAAGGCAGGCAGACAGGCAGGCAGGCAGACAGGCAGACAGACAGACAGACACAAAATGAAATACAGTTAGAAACTGTGATAAAAAACAGGATGGAAGAGGAAAGTGAAACCATCACATTTTATCTACAAAGTTCAAATGCAAGGGAGTTAAGAAACTCATCATGTTTTTAGGATGATTTTTGTATTTGTGTTGGGTTGAATTCAGCTGCACCAGACCCTAGAGCCTTGTTAGTCACAGACCATCACCTAGATGATGTTCAAATACAGAACCACCAAGTCCTTCTCCTAACTCCTGAACCATATTTAGTCAGTTTCCTGCTGTACTTCCTGCGTGTGAAATTTGGAAAAGTAGATTCAGGCACAAAGCTGAAGAGATAGATGATGTAATTGTCTCTGAGCTTACTGCCTCCACCTGCTAACCTAGGCCTAGTCCTGGAAGCTTCTAGCCTCCGTACAGCCTTATTTAGGTCTGGAATGTTTTCAGCCTCCAAGACTTACTGCTGAATAAACTCACCCTTTCTAACACTTTCTGGGCTCTGGCTAGCTGGTTCAACTCAGCTGTTTGTGCTCAAACTGCTCTCCAAGCTGACTGATGTAAACTGGCTTCTCTCTCAGCCTCTGACTTTTTGCTCTGCTTGGGCCTCAAGCTAACTCTAGTAGTATGTACTAATCTAGCTTCTTCTCATTCTCTGGCTCATTTCTGTCTTTGTTGTGCCAGGAAAATGTTAGTGATCCCAAAAAAACACAGATAAGAGCCAGTCTGATGCAACTCACAGCAGGGTCTTTATTCTATTCGAGCTAGCTTGGGCCCCCACAATGTAGCACTATCACACAGGGTGGGA
>LR752471.1:4093-29093 GCA_902729485.2 Mus minutoides | reverse complement strand
TATCACAAATGAACTCAGTTCCCTGAACTGACCTCCAGCTGACTCACCAACGTCCACTCAACTGAACAGACTTCCCAACTCTCTATACTGCTATTAAATAGCTTTTCTCTCTCTTAAGATTTATTTTATTTATATGAGTATACTGTGGCTGTCTTCAGACACACCAGAAGAGGGTGTCAAGTCTCATTACAGATGGTTGTGTGCCACCATGTGGTTGCTGGGAATTGAACTCAGGACCTCTGGAAAGAGCAGTCTTAACTGCTGAGCCATCTCTCCAGCTTTTCTCCTGAAGGCTAGGCATATCCAATCTGATTTTTTTTTTAAAGATTTATTTATTTACTTTATATATGAATGCACTGTAGTTGTCTTCAGATGCACCAGAAGAGGGCATCAGATCCCATTACAGATGGTTGTGAGCCACCATGTGGTTGCTGGGAATTGAACTCAGGAACTGTGGAAGAGCAGTCAGTGCTCTTAACCGCTGAGCAGAGCCATATCTCCAGCCCCTATCTGATTCTTTAAATCAAAAGTCTGCCTCTCAATTAGATGTCATTGTTTGGAATTAAAGGTGTGTGCTAAAGGCGTGTCTGCATTCCTAGAAGGTCTTTGGATGTGATCAGAGCAGCCATATTGCTGGATTCCTCTACACCCCATAAACCATCTTCTTAGTCCATCCTCCAGATTTTCTTTTCTTTTCTACCACCCCTCCCCCCACCTCCCGTTTTGCTTGTATCTGAGATAGGGTCTCTCTGTGTAGTCTTACCTGGCCTCAAATTCAATATGAAGACCAGGCTGCCTTCAAACTCAACATTTTTGCCTCATTCTGCCTCCTGAGTGCTAGGATTAAAGGTATGCGCCTTCTCATCTGACTACCCTCTATTTTTAAAATGCAATTTTTAAAATACAGGGTAAGAAAAAAGAAATAGGTATTTTGATCAATCAAAATATATGCCATCATATTCCAACGAGACCATTTTATGGGTGGCTTCTGTAAGCTGCTTATTAGATTTTTGGACTTGTCAGGTCCAGGCCAGGTCTTTGGTCCAGGCTGGGTTTTTGGTCCAGGCTGGGTTTTTGGTCCAGGCTGGGTTTTTGGTCCAGGCTGGGTTTTTGGTCCAGGCTGGGTTTTTGGTCCAGGCTGGGTCTTTGGTCCAGGCTGGGTTTTTGGTCCAGGCCGGGTTTTTGGTCCAGGCCGGGTTTTTGGTCCAGGCCGGGTCTTTGGTCCAGGCTGGGTCTTTGGTCCAGGCTGGGTTTTTGGTCCAGGCCGGGTCTTTGGTCCAGGCCGGGTCTTTGGTCCAGGCTGAGTTTTTGGTCCAGGCTGGGTTGTTGGTCAGGATACTTTGTTCTGATTGCCCTTTACTGACATTAAAGGGTGACTGTGGTTATTTCAGTCTTCCAGCTGATCTCTCACCCTGAAATACAGTTTCTACAAAAAGGCAAGGTCCCTTCCTCTGTCTTTCTATACTGACCTGTCTATCATTTGGCAAAGAAGTTACAAGACACACAAGCTCGCCCTAACACACCTGTACTTTTGAAGGTTGAACAGATACATCAAAAAGAATAGAATTGGTGCCTTAAGTTTTATTTACTATCCATCCATCCATCCATCCATCCATCCATCCATCCATCCATTTACTCAGTGTGGGTGTGTATAGGTGTATGCATCCCACACACAGGAGGTCGTCAAGAACAAATTCTAAAGAGTCAGTTCTTTCCTACAACCTGAAAGGATCTAGCAGTGAGACTCGTCATTAGGCCTCCATGCAAGCACCTGTACATACTGAGCTATCTCACTTGCCCATGCTTTTACAGTGCAAAGTAGTGGGAAAGAGAACATTTATTTATATTACTAAATTCCCCCTTTTTAAAACCCGTGGTTACTGGAACCAGGAATTTTCAGGGGTAGTTCAGAGGATATACAGAAGTCAACACCACATTTCCCAGAAAAGCCCTGAGTTTCTGGCTGTGTGTTGAGGGTACAAAGAAAAGGAACTGAATAAATTTTTCTTCTGTCTTTCTTTGTAGCCATCAGCCAGTGATGCCCCAGGCAGATGCTCTGACCCTGCATTCTCCTCCCCAGAGGAAAGCTAGCGCTGTTTCTCCTAAGGAATATGAGGTAACTGGCTTTGCTTGTTTGGTGGGCGAATCCTTTAAAGGTGGGGAAATGCTTTACAGTAAGCATATGGGTTTGTTAACAGAATGAGTGAGTTGCTTCTTTAAAACCTAGCACCAGAGTCAAAGGCCAGGTGCCTGGGAGTGCAGAGTCAAAGGCCAGGTGCCTGGGTATGACCGGGATGCTTTCTCAGAGAACAACTGTTTTCTAGGGCATCTTAGTGTCTCCAGAGATGCAATGTCATTCAGGCATTCTCACAGCCACCCTGTGAGATCATAACTGATAAAGAAAGCAGGATTCTGAGAGCAGCAGTAGGCTAGCTTCGTGTGTCCCATATTGTCACCATCTTGGTGGAGACAAGACTGTTCCTAGTCTGGTTTAGCCTTCACATCTGGCTCAAGCTTTTGTGAAGGCCACACTCTGCATGTGCTCCGTAGGTATCTCTGGTCTCTCTGTCACTGGTTGGTTTTGGAACTTGGACAATTGACTTCCTGGGTCTCTTGGACTAAGTGGTACACCACATAGGTTGGCCTGAACAGACAGGTGTACATGCCTGTTGGTTCATTACCAGATATGGGCATGCTAAGCCAGCCCTGCCCTCCTGAGAACAGCAGTGGTGGACAGGGCACAGGCAGGCACGGGCGGGCACATGTGATGATTATCATGCTCTCAGTGTTTCCTAGGTAACATAGAAACATCTTTTCTTTTCTTCTTTTTTTTTTTTTTTCTTTTTTTTAAGTTTCTAGAACTCAATAGCCAGGATGAGGAGTATGCCAAAATAAGTGAACAGTTTAAAGCATCCATGAAACATTTCAAGATTGTGACGATAAAGAGGATATGGAACCAGAAGCTCTGGGACACTTTTGAGAGGTGACATACTCAGACCCTGTTTGGGGTCATGTTATTCAAGTAGATTAAGAGGGGAATATTCATTTTATTTTATTTTATTTTATTTGTGCATTTATTTATTTGACACTAGGGTGTGGGGCATGCACACACATCACAAGAAAACTTGCTGGAGGCAGTTGTGTCCCGTGTCGTGTCACACACACACACACGTGGGTCCAGGTGACTGAACTCAGCTCTCGTACCCAGTGGCGGCCCTCTTGCTGGCCTACTATTCTTGGTACTGAATCTCACATTTCTCTATATCAGCAAGAAGCAAAAGATGAAAAATAAGACTGAGATGTTACTGTTCCATGCGGCGAGCCGGATTCATGTGGATTACATCTGTAAGAATAATTTCGAGTGGATCCTACATGGAAATCGGGAGACCAGATATGGAAAAGGTTTGTGCTGGAGGAGAGAGAGCTGTGTCTCCAGCCGTGCGCGTGATTTCCTTGAGATGCTCTTGGCACCACTTTGTAGATGTGCGTCTCTGGGCTCCCGTGGCCTTCCGAGAAAATAAGCTGAGCTACCTTAAGCCTGTGTTAGGACAGCGCCGCCGTCTTGAGGGTGTGGGTGCTCAGCTTTGGCCCCAGGGCTCCTTGTCTGTCTTGTTGTCTTTTTCTCTGGGAACAACTCAAGATCTTCATATTTGTAAACTGTTCTGTCTGCTGGCTATGTTCTCTGCTGTTGCTGTTTACTGGAGATGGATTTTCCTGCCCTGTGTCTGTGGCTGCAGAGCTAGTCAAACTTGCTTTCTAATTAAAGTCACTGATGGTTCCAGGAGAGAATGGGGAGAAGCCCTTTCTCATCTCAGTCACAGGTGATCAGGGGTCTGCCCTCACACAGAAGGCCTTTTTCTTATGAACCTTTCTTTCTTTGGGGTGTTTAAGGAATAAGAGACAGTCAGACCTGGCAGTGCAGACTTGGAAGGCCGAGGCAGGAAGATTTATTTAGTCCAAAGCCAGTGTGTCCTACAAAGCTAGCTCAAGCTAGCCTGAACAACTTAGTAAGACCAAGCCTTAAAATAGAAAGAAAAAAGCTTGCGGCTGTGTCTTAATGGTAGAGCCCTGGTCTAGCCTGAGAGAGGCCCCACGGGTTTAGCTACAGTACTAGAAAGAGAGAAAATAAAGTATAATACAGATGGATGGAGATATCATGGTGAAACCCAGTACATTGTATTCTGGTGTATTGCATACTGTAGGTCTGGGGCAGTTTAAGATAGAAATTTATAGTAGGGGCCCAGACCTAGCACAGTACAAAATAATAGTACAAAATAGCTGGATGTGGTGGTGCATAATTTTTTTTTTCTTTTTGTTTTTGTTTTTTGGTGGTTTTTTTTTTTTTTTGACAGGGTTTCTCTGTGTAGCCTTGGCTGTCCCAGAACTCACTCTATAGACCAGGCTGGCCTTAAACTCAGTAATCTGCCTGCCTCTACTAAGTGCTGGAATTAAAAGCGTGTGCTGTCACTACCCAGCTTTGGTGCATGAGTGTAATACAGCAGCAGGAGGCAGGAAGGGGGCAGAGGTAGAAGGCAGGAAGGAGGGGAGGGGGGAAGCAGGAGAATCTCTGAAGTTGAGTTTAGCCTAGTTCACAAGGAAAGTTCCACGAGAGCCAGGCCTACCTATTGACACCTTGTCCTTCAGTGACTCAGGGACTCTGGATCAATGTGGAGCACAGCTGTAAGGACCGATCTGGTCAAACTGAGGAGCTGGGAGCAGAGAGGAGGGAGTGAGAGAGCAATGGCAGCTCAGCTCCTGTTGATGGCTGTAGAGCTCTGTGTGGCTGGCTGGTTGGTTATTTTCCAATTCCTGGCCTACTTTCTTTTTTTTTTTTTTTTTTTGGTTTTTTTGGTTTTTTTGGTTTTTTTGAGACAGGGTTTCTCTGCTTAGTTCTGGCTGTCCTGGAACTCACTTTGTAGACCAGGCTGGCCTCGAACTCAGAAATCCGCCTGCCTCTGCCTCCCAAGTGCTGGGATTAAAGGCGTGCGCCACCACGCCCGGCCCTGGCCTTACTTTCTAAGTCAGCGAAGAGATCCTGGATGGACTAACTTAATTCTCTTGAAAATAAGTTTGTTTTTGATTAAACCTTACATTGATGAGAAAATAGCACCATGGGGGGGGGGGAGACATACAAAAGGAGTAGCTCAGGGCTGAGGAGAGTAGCTCAGGCTCAGTCGGAGGACCTGAGTGTGATCCTTAGAATTTAAAATCAATCAATCAATCAATCAATCAATCAATCAATCAATAAGTGGGGCTGGCGAGATGGATCAGTGGTTAAGAGCGCCAACTGCTCTTCTGAAGGTCCTGAGTTCAAATCACAGCAACCACATGGTGGCTCACAACCATCCATAATGAAATCTGATGCCCTCTTCTGGAGTGTCTGAAGACAGCTACAGTGTACTTACATATAATAAATAAATAAATCTAAAAAAAAAAAAAACGGATGCTGGATGATAGGTCCTTGTAATCTCAGTGCTGGAGAGGCAGGCAGACATGCCACTGGGTCTCACTGACCGGGCAGCATAGCCTGGGTGGCAAGCTCAGGGCCAGTGAGGTCCCATTTCAGTCAGTCAATAGTAACTAGATGTGGATGGCATCTGCACCTAAGTTTGTCCTCTGACTTCCACACGCTTCCACACACACATGCATGTGTGCCTGCATTCACACATGTACACACATGTACGTGCACATACACATACACACTAGTTTAGGCTGTCATCACAGTTCTTTTGTGCCATGTAAAGTGAGGGTTTCCATTAAGGGTGTCAATGTGTTTAACAGTTTAAACCACCTTGCTGGTACCTGTTCTCTGTGCCCTGCCCTCAACTTTAAACTGATTACTTATTCTTTCCCTGGCAAAGTGGACAGCTTTCATTATCTTCCTGCTCTGAATTCTCACTGTAAGTCTCAGTAAACACAGTGAGAAATCTGCAGCCTTGTTATTACCACCTTGAAATTCCTCCTGCCAGACAGCTTAGGCTTAACATTCAGCTTCATTCAGATAGTCAGGGCATGGGCTGGAGAGATAGCTTAGAGGGTTAAGAGTACTGGCTCTTTTTTCCAGAGGACCTGGGTTCAATTCCCAGTACCCAAATGGAGGCTCACAGTCATCTATAACTCCAGTTCCAGGAGATCTGATGTCCTCTTCTGTTCTGCAGGATCCTGCACACATGTGAGCCACGTCTGCTCACACAACTACATACATATGGCCTGGAGAGATGGCTCAGCAGTTAAGAGCACTGGCTGCTCTTCCAGAGGTCATGAATTCAATTCCCAGCAACCACATGGTGGCTCACAACCATCTGTAATGGGATCTGATGCCCTCTTCTGGTGTGTCTGAAGACAGCGACAATATACTCACATATATAAAATAAATAAAATCTTAAACAACTACATACATATAAAAATAAAAGAAACAATTTTTATAAAACAAAGAAAGGAAGGGAGGGAGGGAAAAAAAGAAAATGGAACAAAGCAGACACACACTAGCTTTTCTTCCATTTTCTTTTTTACTCAGGCTGGGTTGCCGGCCCTTGGAATGACTGATGTTACCTGCATACATGTGGGTCTCCCGGGAGAACCTCTCTGGAAGTGTTATCAGACAGAGACGTGCCTCCCGCCTGATTGGAAATGCAGTTAATTAGTTTTAGTTGCCTTGATGCTGAGGATTAACTATGGAGAGGGCTTATAGGTGTCAGTCAGGTGTTGTTGGCAGATGTTTCTTTCGTTCATATCAGTGTCTATTTCTTTGTTTTCTGTTAACAACCTATGCTTGCTGATAGTAATTCTCTACTTTTTTTCTGATCATTTCTAGGAAATTATTTTGCAAGAGAAGCCATCTATTCCCACAAGAGTTGTGCATACGACACCAGAGGCACTGTCATGTTCGTAGCCCGAGTCCTGGTTGGAAACTTCATTGAAGGGAATATGACATTAAGTAGCCCTCCCGCGCTCTATGACAGCTGCGTGGACACCAGGCTGAATCCCTCCGTCTTTGTCATTTTCCGGAAAGAACAGATTTACCCAGAGTATGTGATTGAGTACGTGGAGTCAGAGAAAGAGAAAGAGAAAGGATGCGTAATTAGTTAGAAAGAATGTAAACCGTGCCAAAACCATTCTGTTCCCATTCAGGACCAAATCATTTTCAGGCAGTAGGTAGGCTTTTACATTCCCTTGCTCTGTTACCTAATGACTTAAACCAGCTCCTTGCTTCCCCAATCGCTACATTGTTCCTAAGTCTGATTTCACGGACACCCCCCCCCCCCCCATTACCAGCCATTCAGGTGTTCTTATATAGTCCTTGGCGCCTTTGCATCTAATTCATTGGTTCTAGACGAACTAATTCTGTCAGTTTTTACCTAGTAGGCAATATCTGTCTTGTCTAATATTCAAAGTGCAATTCGGGTATAGATTATCCACACAATTACATTAATTGAAAAAATCAAATTTACTATAATGTAAGAGAGAAATATAAGGTCATAACTTCGGCACGACTTTTTAATTAAGTACTAAGCCATAATGGAGTCGTCAGATGCCTACACTTACCGTGAACCAGTATGAGCTTGTAAGAAAGGAATTGGAAGAGCATGAAAAAGCAGGGACATGTGTAGACATTAGTGAAAACTAACAATACACGTTATTTGCAAATGTCAGCAATTATCTGTACATGGTAAGAACGAAAAATACCTTCATTGAAATAAAGCTACAGCACAAGAGGACTTACAGATTGAGAAACAGCGAGAATGGAGAGATACATTCTTGCAGACGAGCTGTAGGTCGTACACGAATGTCTAAAGAGACATTCAAAACTCGAATAGGGCGCAGAGTAATTTCTTATTGTGAGGAACTGCCTGATGTATGGAGAGATGCATAGTTGGCTCTCACATGCTAAATGCCAGTAGCGCCCTCCTTTGCCTGAAGTCATGACAACCACAGACCCTACTAGACTTGTTCATCCTTTTAAAGGTAGATCTTTTATAACATCCTTTGCCATCTTGAGAGGATTTATAGGTAATCTACATTTGAGTTTATTTAGACTTAATTTAGTGCCCTACTTGTGTTATAATGGAAAGTTAGAAGGTCCGAACTCTGTAATGGACACAAACTGTTAAGTGCTCAGGCATGACTACGCTATCAGCTACGAAACATGTTAACTCTCACTAGGTATAGGTTTGGCTTAAGAGTCCAGCAGGGGCAACTTCCTGAGCTGAATGAAGTACAGGAAAAATGAAAGGTTAAAGGGATGTGTGATGGAATGCAGTATTAGGGTTCATCATAGCAGACTCTGCGCTTTATCTGTCTATGGCGAAGGATAGGGCGCAATCACTTTAATTGAAATGATAGATAAATAAGACAGGACAAATTACAGTCTGTCTCAGAGGAATCCAAGATTCTTTCTCAGACAAGTTGTAGGTCCTGCATACATGTCCACCAGGACATTAGACAGTCGTAAAGGTGCAGAACGAACAGTAGGTGTGTGGGACACATCCACACACAGCAGGGCACTTGTTCTGCCTCGGGCTGCATCTACTCAGTGCCGTTAATAAACTTTAGATACAAAACCAACAACCACCATTCTCCAGTATACTACAGTGGGAATCACTGATCTAGTTAACGGCAGCACTCTTGGATCAATTCAATTGTTATCTCTACTCTTTTACAACAGAATAAGTCAGATCCTTGCCTCTCAAGTCCCCAGTTTTTAAAAGTGGGGTGTTCCTTCTTGTTTATGCTGTGTTCTTTGATTTATAATCCTTGTTTGCTCAATAAAAAGAAAAAAATTTGATTCATTTGGTCTGTTTATGGCTCTTTCTTTTTTTTTTTAATTTAATAAGAAATGCTGTGCATTCTCAGCCTTCACCTCAGATGTAGCTGGCCTTTGCTGCTTTGTGATTCTTTTTTCCACCCTGTATCCCCTGGGTTTTACCCCCTAACACTAGATAAGAGAGAAAGATAGATAGAAGGCAGAGAGAGAATCCCTAAATTTAATTTCTTTCCTATTGTTTCTTTGAGTATAACTAAGAACTAACCTCCCCAAACAATCAACAGCATCCCTGTCTCAGGGTTTCCATTGCTGTGAAGAGACACCATGACAACTAACCTCCCTAAACAATCAACAGCATCCCTGTCTCAGGGTTTCCATTGCTGTGAAGAGACACCATGACCAAGGCAACTCTTTTTTTCTTTTTTTTTAAAGATAGATTTATTTATTTATTTATTTATTTATTTATTTATTTATTTAACATATGTGAGTACACTGTTGTTATCTTCAGACACACCAGAAGAGGACATCAGATTCCATTACAGATGGTTGTGAGCCACCATGTGGCTTCTGAGAATTGAACTCAGGACTCTGGAAGAGTAGTCTATGCTCTTAACTGCTAAGCCATCTCTCCATCCTCCTCCCTCCCCTACCAGGCAACTCTTTTTTTTGTTTTTTGTTTGTTTGTTTGTTTGTTTTTGTTTTCGAGACAGGGTTTCTCTGTGCAGTACTGGCTGTCCTAGAACTCACTCTGTAAACCAGGCTGGCCTCGAACTCAGAAATCTGCCTGCCTCTCTGCCTCTCAAGTGCTGGGATTAAAGGTGTGTGCCACCCAGGCAACTCTTATAAAGGACAACATTTAATTGGGGTTGGCTTACTGGTTCTGAGGTTCAGTCCATCATCATCGCCGGGCGTGGTGGCTCATGCCTTTAATCTCAGCACTCGGGAGGCAAAGGCAGGCGGATTTCTAAGTTCGAGGCCAGCCTGGTCTACAAAGTGAGTTCCATGACAGCCAGGGCTATACAGAGAAACCCTGTCTCGAAAAACAAAACAAAACAAAAAACATTATCATCATGACAGGAAGCATGGCAGTGTCCAAGCAGTCATTGTGCTGGGGATTTCTACGTCTTGTTCCAAAGGCAAACAGGAGAAGACTGGCTTCCAGGCAGCTAGGTGAGGGTCTCAAAGTCCACACCCACACTGACACACTTTCTCTAATAAGGCTACAGCTACTCCAACAAGGCCACACCTCCTAATAGTGCCACTCCATGGGCCAAGCATATTCAAACCACCACATTACACTCCCTAGCCCCCATAGGCGTATTCAAACACATAAGTCTATGGGAGCCATACCTAGCTGTAGCATAATGCAAAATACATTTAGTCCAGCTTCAAAAGTCCCATAGTCTATACCAGTCTCAACAATGTTAAAAATCCAAAGTTCAAAGTCTCTTTTTAGGTTCATTCAATCTCTTAACTGTAATTCCTTAAGAAATTAAAATAAGCCAGGCGTGGTGGCACACGCCTTTAATCCCAGCACTCAGGAGTCAAAGGCAGGTGGATTTCTGAGTTCGAGGCCAGCCTGGTCTACAAAGTGAGTTCCAGGACAGCCAGGGCTATACAGAGAAACCCTGTCTCGAAAAACAAAACAAAACAAAACAAAAGAAAACAAGAAATTAAAATACAAAAGCAGATCACTTATCTCCAACATCTTGTAGACTATACATTATCATTCCATAATGTCATGGTGAGGAAATACTGAGCCAAAGTAATACAGAAAACCACCTGGATAAACTCCAAACTCTATGTCTCCATGTCTGATGTTAAAGCACTCTCCAGATCTCCAACTCCTTTCATCTTTGTTGACTGCTGTTGACAGATCTGGCATTGAGCAGCAACTAACTTTGTTCTCTTGGGCTGGTTCCGTTTCCTGTTAGCAGTTGTCCTTAGTGGGTATTCCATGGCTCTGATATCTCTAACATCTTGAGGTATCCAAGGCAACTTCAACTTTATATCTTTTTGTCCCAGTGTATGGGGTCCATACATAATCTTCTGGGCTCCCCAAAGGCCTTGAGTCACTTCTCCAGCTCTGCCCTCTGTAACACTCTAGTTGACTCTACTCCACTGCTGCTGCTGTTCTTGGTGGTCATCCCATGGTAGTGGCCTCTCCAATATGCTGGTGTCTTTCGGTGGAACTAGGCTTCACCAATAGCCTCTCATAGGCTCCCTTCAAGCCTCAAGTTCTTTGCATGATCCCTTTAGTTCTGGAGTGTCAACTGCAATTGAGGCTGTACCATCACCAGTAGCCTTCTCTGGCCTCACACAGTGCCAAGCCTAAGATGCTCTCCACGACCCCTTCATGCCTTCAAAACCAGTACCACCTGAGTGACTCTTATACATTACAAAGTCCAGGTAGGTCAAGCATGAGGTAGGTACAGCCTTGGTTATCTCTGGAACACAATTTCTTTGTGCTCTTAGAAAATTCTTGCCAGAAGGTTTCACCTCAGTGATGCTGATCTCTTTTTAATCACTGCTAATTTCATAGCTCCAGCTAACCAGCATCAATTGTCCCTTTTACTTTTGACTCTAAAGTCAGAGCCACATGAAGCTTCCAAGTTCTGCTTGCTGGACCTGGAACTTGGCCCCCTTGTTTTATTACATTATCATCAACTTTCTATTTTTCAACTCCTGCATTGCCTAAGCTTGGCTGTCCCTAAAACTTTGCATAGTCAAATTACCATACCCCCATATGATATCAGGCCTCTAGCATTTAAAAACCCTCTGAAAAGATCACAGATTTTTCAAATGTCACTGAACTGCAGAAACTATTATGCAGAAACATGCCTCTGTAGAGCGTGAGGCAAATCATAGTTAGCTGCTGCAGACAGTCTTAAGCAACCCCACACACTTACCCCTGGGATTAAAACAGAAGCATATTCTTATTACTACTCACAGACACTGTCTTTGGATGTGTAGTGTACTCTAAAGGCATGGCGTAAAAGTGTTCAATGTTAGGAAGTGGTAGAAACCAGCACTGGGCTGCATAGGCCTAAAACAAACAAACAAAAAAAACCCGCCAATTGGTAGTGGACACCCCCCGCCCCCAACTGAGCCACAGTAAACTTGTCTTTCAGGGCTAGAGGGGTTAGAGCAATGGTTATTCTTCCCAGAGGACCTGGGCCCAACACCCACATGGCAACTCACAACTGTCTATAACTCCAGTTCCAGGGAATTCAACACACACATGATGTACAGATACACATGTAGGCAGAACCTCCATCACATAAAATAAAAGGTCAATACACTTGTCTTTCTTTTTTTTTAAATAGGCATATATTATATTATATGTACCTGTGTAGTTTATATGCACTGTGTGTGTGTGTGTGTGTGTGTGTGTGTGTGTGTGTGTGTGTGTGTATACGTATGTGTGTGTGTGTGTGTGTGCGCGCGCGCGCATGCATGGCTGTGTCTTTGCATGTGCTTGCCCTAACTTGGCTTTGGATGACTTCCTGCTTGCTTCTTACTGTTTCTGGAGGCAAGGTCTTTGGCTGAGTCCGGATCTCACCAATTTGGTTAGTCTAGCTAATTAGCTTCCTCTGTGGATCTTGCCACTGCCTACCAAGTGCTTGCATTACAAGTGGCCCCCACATCTTTTTGTATTTGTATAGGATCTGGGCATTCAAATTCCAGCCTCACCCTTGTCTAGTAAGCGTTTGATCCACTGGCTGTCTCCCCAGTCCACCTATTCTCACATACAGAATCAGCCTCATTAAGCTTCTGGATAAACTTGCTTATACAATCAGTGCCCTTGAAGTAAAATTTTTCCCTATCTTTATCTTGCTTAAACGTCTCTTCTCTCTGTGTGCATGTGGTTTTTGTTCCTCTCTAACCCCTTTCTCAACTTGAATCTTTCTTTTTCAGTTGTATCTTAGGTCAGCTTCTCTCAGAGACAAACAGATAAGGATTGATTGAGAGCAGATCCTTTAGAAGGTAACCCCAAGGAACCACTTCTCAGTTTACATTTTAGGCTGGGCTCCCTGATAAGCAGATAAGGATTGTATGTAAACAGATTTTTTGCAAAGTAAGTAGAGAGGGAAGACGGGGAAAGGAAGGTACTACAGGAGCAACAGGGTTCATTTCCATTAAGGAACCATAAGGAAACCATAGAATATCTCCAGGACACTCCATAGAGAAATAACAAGCTAGGAATTTGTCCATTGTTAGGAAGGAAAAATCCTCTTAGGTTTAGTGGGTGTTTATGTATACTGTCACCAATTTGACAATAGGAAAAAATGTTTATTTATAAGCTGACAGAGAAAAATCAACAATATCGTGGCTCAATCCCATCTGAGGTATGGAGCTGATTGATCAGTATTATGGTGTGCATTCAATAAACTATCCCTATCTGACTGAAATCCGGGTTTGTGTAAGTTTGTGGGGCGACTCAAGGACCCCAACACTTAGGAAGGAGTTTTTACTCCCTGAGCTGGTTCCTTACTAGGTTTTATGAGACAGGGTGTCCTGTAGCCCAGGCTAGCCTCCAACTCACCTTTGCAAAAGACACTGGCCTTGATCTCGGCCTCTTCTTGCCCCCCATCTCCCTGGAGTGCGCCTCCAGGCTGGGCGAACCACTTTAGCAGTTTACATTCTTTGCTGCCCTCCCTGTTATCCGTTATCTGCCAGGAACCCAGGAGCCAGGAATGCTGCAGGGGCTCAAGCCCTGCCTTCTGAGGCCCGGCCCCCTACAGCTCGCAGGCTCCTGTCGCGGCCGCGGCGGGGAGGAGCCTGGAGGCCCCGGGCTGGCGGGGACGCGCTGGCGGGCCATGGCGGACCTCACTCTGTGCGCGTTCCTCACCAAGGTGCTGTGTGCTCACGGCGGCCGCATGTTCCTGCAGGACCTGCGCGGCCACGTGGAGCTGTCGGAGGCGAAGCTGCGGGCCGTGCTGCGGCGCGCGGGTCCAGAGCGCTTCCTGCTGCAGGAGGTGGAGCTGCGCGACGGCCCGTGGGACGCAGAGGCCGAGGTGGCGGCTGGCGAGGGCGCGGGCGCGGGCTCAGGCGGCGGCGCCACGGCCTGCAGGGTGATGGCCGTGTCCTCCGCGCGCCTCTGCGCCCGCTACCAGCGTGGGGAGTGCCAGGGCTGCGACCAGCTGCACTTGTGTCGCCGCCACATGCTGGGCAAGTGCCCTCACCGCGACTGCTGGTGAGGGGCGGAGTCCTCAGTGTCCAGCGGGGCAGTGGGTGCGGGCGGGCGGGATGCGCCCTCCGGATGCTCTCGGCGAGCCTGGGTGGGATGGGACAAAGGCCTTCGCGCTGGCCGCCCCTGTGCTCCTAGTCGCCGAGAGATATAATATGGAAGGTCTCTCCACTAAGGTTTATTATTCACCCCCCCCAAATTTGCTGTCCCCGTCCCAGGATGCTAGGATGTTCCACAACAGCAGCCCGGTTGAATCCATGTTGCGATTTTTGAGTTCACTTATGCCGCTTGAGGGACACCTGGGGGCTTCATGGCCCGAGGAGCTTATGTTCCTTTCTCTCCCTCCTTCCATAACCACAGCCCTTTCGCGCTTAAAAAGCTAGTGTCCAATCGCAGGAAACTGGTGGCAGGATGGGGTGAGGGCCTGGCAGCTGCATAGCCCAAGCACCCCTTCCAAGCCCACTGCTTTGCTACAATCCGGGAAGCTTTCTGGTGCTTTCTTTGTAGTGTTGGTGGACAAAGAGAGGCCAGCAGCTGTTGTTGGCCTGATGGCAACGTTTTTGTCACTACAAAATCATATAAGTAACCTCAGCCAAGCCTGAGGGTAGGGTACTCACAGAACAGGGAAATGACCCCTGGAAGCTGAGTTGCCTCAATCCGAATTGTTTTATTAGCACTTGGGGAATTCACTTGTAAATTGGAAATGCCCTAAGCAGAGTTAGACCCACCAGCCTCTTCACTCTTCTTGACCCGGGCTCCTGACTGCTCTGTATGAACTCTTCTAGGTCTACCTGTTCTCTGTCCCATGATATCCACACACCTATCAACGTCCAAGTCCTGAAAACCCGGGGGCTCTTCGGCCTCAATGAAGGGCAACTGCGAATCCTGCTTTTGCAGAATGACCCCTGCCTTTTTCCAGAGGTGAGTCCTTGAGAAGTCGCCATCCTACCACCAACTGTGTCAAGGCTTTCTCTCACTGATGTCTACCCCTCGATGTTTTCTTTCTTTTGTTGGAATAGGATCTTAAATAGCCCAGGATGTTAGTGAGCTTGTTATTTAGCTGAGGCTAGCTTTATGTTCTGCTAATCCACACCCCTTCAAAGGTGAAGGTTATAGGGAACCACCTCCCATCACCACTTTAGATGTTAATTTTAATTGCTTTTAAATACTATGATTTGGTTCCAGATACTTTAAAAGTACCCATTTTTAATTGCTGGAGTGGTAAAATTAACACATTTGTTTCTATTTATGTGAATTTAACAACAAAATAATCATCTCAAATTTATGAGACTGCCAATAAAATAATTTTAAAAGATTTATTTATTTGGGGCTGGAAAGAAGACTCAGCGGTTAAGAGCACTGACTGTTCTTCCAGTCCTGAGTTCAGCTCTCAGCAACCACATGGTGGCTCATAACCATCTGTAATGGGATCCGATGCCCTCTTCTGGTGTCTCTGAAGAGAGCTACAGTGTTCTCCCTGCATGTATGCCTGCACACCAGAAGAAGACACCAGATCTCATTATAACTGGTTATGAACCACCATGTGGCTACTGGGATTTGAACTCAGGACCTCTGGAAAAGCACAGCCAGTGCTTTCTTTTCTTTTCTTTTCTTTTTGTTTTGTTTTGTTTTGTTTTGTTTTTTTCGAGACAGGGTTTCTCTGTATAGCTCTGGCTGTCCTGGAACTCACTTTGTAGACCAGGCTGGCCTAGAACTCAGAAATCCACCTGAATCTGCCTTCCAAGTGCAGGGATTAAAGGCATGTGCCACCACACCTGGCTCCCTATAAGTTTTTAATCTGGCATGATCATTGTTGACATTCCTGTCAGGCAGGAGGAACTGACACTTCCATCCAGAATGTCTTTTTCTACAGCCTGAGGTATTTCCTTATCTTTGAGGGACCTGAGCCCTGATAAAATCAGATCTATGGCTTCAATGCAAAAAAGAATTTTGGGGGGCTGGAGAGATGGCTGAGAGGTTAAAAGCACTGACTGCTTTTGCAGAGGTCCTGAGTTCGATTCCCAGCAACCAACCACATGGTGGCTCACAACCATCTGTACAGTGTACTCACATACAAAAATTAAAAAAACAAAAAAAAAACTAGACCAAGAATTTTTGGGAGAGCTCATATGAAGTAGGGTTTATTAACAGACCTTAACAACTAGATATATTTACTGGTGAGATTTTGGGGGGGGAAATTGGGGGGGGGGGTTGGATATAGGGAGTAGTGTGGCATCGGTGTGGTAGCGCATCCCTATAACCGCAGCAGCAGCAGGCGGAAAGATCTCTGAAAGTTTGAGACCTGCCTGGTCTACAGAGTGAGCTCCAGTCCAAATAATAATTCCAGGCATCGAAACCCTATCTTAAAAAAAACAAAGTGCTGGTGAGATGGCTCAGCAGGTAAGAGCACAGACTGCTCTTCTGAAGGTCTTGAGTTCAAATCCCAGCAACCACATGGTGGCTCACAACCATCTGTAATGAGATCTGATGCCCTCTTCTGGAGAGTCTGAAGACAGCTACAGTGTACTTAAGTATAATAATAAATAAATCTTAAAACAAAACAAAACAAAACCAAAAACCCACAGTGAATCAGTTTACCAGATTAGATTAGCTATTGAAAAAATAAGAAAAAGAAAGAAAGAAAGAAAGAAAGAAGGAAAGAAAGGAGAAAAAGAAAGGAGAAAAAGTAGATAGTGTGATGGTGCAAACCTGAAATTCTCTAGAGGCTAAAGAATTGAGAGTCCAGGGCCAGCCTGGGCTACACAGCAAGATCTTCACTTGAAAATAAAGCAAACCAAAAGCCAAACCCAAACCAAGATAAAACCAAGATAAATTATGGCAAGGATGCTGAGAACTCTCATACATGGAGCAACCAGTTTTGGAGGTTTTTTCAAAAAACAAAAACAAGCTATGCTTGGCCGCTCACTCCTGTAATCCCAGCACTCAGCTGAGGCAAAAGGGTAAAAACAAATCTTGTCTCAAAACAGAACCTCAGGGACCAGAGGGGTACCTCAGCTCCTAGAGTACTTGCCTGGCATGAGCAAAACCCTGAGTTCAGGCCTCGACCTCTCCTAAAAACCAGGTTTGGAGGCACTTCTGATCCCCCTGTCTCCCTGAGGTGATTACAGGCATGTCCAGTTTTATTCATTGCTGCGATCAAACCCAAGAGCACGTTAGAGAAAGCTCTCCTATACTAACAATCATGTTGGGCAGCTTACCTATAACTTTGGCTCTAGGGGATCTGTGGGCACCTGTACTCATATGCATATAACACCCCACCCACCCACACACACTTATTTATAAAAAAAATACAGGTGTGGTAGTATCGATACCCTATAATCATAATGGTGGAGAAGAGAGACAGGAGAACCAGCCAGCCTGTATGAATCAGTGAGTTCAAAGTCCCATGAGAGACCTTATCTTAAAAAAAAAAAAATAAAGTGGAAGATGACTTAAAAGGACACCCAATGCTGACCGCTGGCCTTCACATGCATGTGCACATCCATGCGCCCCTGCCCCAAAGATGCTATTAAACTTTTCATTTAGTTCCGCTATAGTTTATTGGCTTACAGGTAAGAGTGAAAACTCCTATTGAAGCCTTGCTTCGCTTCTGCCCCAGGTCTGTCAGCTGTACAACAAAGGCGTCGATGTCCTTTATGGCTACTGCAGCCTCAAGGATAGATGTAACAAGTTTCACGTGTGCAGATCCTTTGTGCGGGGTGAATGCCCCTTTCAGCCCTGCAAACGCTCCCACCAGCTCATCCAGGCTGCCACCCTCAAGTTGCTAGAGGACCAAGAACTTAGTGTTTCAAGCGTCGTGAATTTCCAGATAATCTCTGTCTACAAACATAAGAAGTTGCACAATATGCTTGAAGAGAAAGGTAGGCATCGATCGGGACCTCCCAAACATATACATATGTGACATCACATAGGCAACTAACTGCATGACCTGCAGACCTGTGGCCAAGATAACAGGCACTGCATTCCCAGAATCCACTTGGCTCACTTCTCACCTTTACCTGTGTTATGTCATTTTCCATATAAATAAGGGGAATACCCCCTCCCTCTCTTTTTCCCCCTTCTCTTTCTGCTGCCACCTTCCTCCCTCTCTCTCCCAATAAACCTCTCACACGTGGAACTGTTTGGGCCCAGTGTGCCATGTTCAGACTTGAGCTGCTGTTTTAACACATCACCTGGGGGGTGGGGGGCCAGCAAGGAGGTGTGCTGAGATTTTCTGGTCTGTGGAAGAGGAGGAGGAGCAGCAGCAGCAGTGAATGGAAGCCAGTCTGCAGACAAAACATTTCCTGTGCTAATTGCAGCCTTTTCCTTGAAAAGGTTAAGACTGTCAACATTTTATTTGGTTGTTACTTTATTTGTTTGTGGTGTGTGTGTGTGTATGAGGAAAGGAGCCAGAGTAAGCCAGAGGAGGGGATCAGATCCCTGTGAGGTCTGTGAGGTGATTGCAGTTACAGCAGCAAATTCTTCTAATCACTGAGCCGTGTTCTAGCCCCAGCTAACATTGCATAATATGGAAATACGATTTTAACCAAAGAAGAGAAGATTTTTGCCAATCTAGAGGATTTGCCCAAGTATTTGAACATGATAGCTTCTGGGCAAATTGGGAGCCAAGAATTTGGTAGAATAATCTTAATAGTTCAGCTGGAAACATGGGAGGGAGATGGCAGGTAATGTACACATGGCTTGCTTTTGTGAAATTGAACTAAAGTTTGTCTTTATTTTCATTTTTAAATGATTTTGACCACATTACAGGCAACAGACCAGAAATAAAACTGCGCATGTCTTAAGGAGTGCTGGAGAGATATCTCAGCGGTTGCTCTCACTTGTTGAGAGGATATCTGAGCAGATATCTCACTTGTTGCTCTTGCAGAGGACCAAGGTTCGATTCCCAGCACCTACATGATGGCTTAGAAATTTTATAAAAAAATAAAATAGGTGCTAGAACGATGGCTCAGCGGTTAGGAGCACTGACTGCTCTACCAGACGTCCTGAGTTCAGTTCCCAACAACCACATGGTGGCTCACACCCATCTGTATGAGATCTGGTGCCCTCTGCTGGTGTGACAGTGACAAGGTGACAGTGTACTTATAAATAAGTAGATCTAAAAAAAATAAATAATTTTATTTTTAAAGTTTGTCTTAGTCACTGTTCTATTGCTGTGAAGAGACACCATGACCAAGGCAACTCTTATAAAGGAAAACATTTAATTGGGGCTGGCTTATGATTTCAGAGGCTTGCATCATCGCGGCAAGGAGCATTCTTTTTTTTTTTTTTTTTGGTTTTTCGAGACAGGGTTTCTCTGTATAGCCCTGGCTGTCCTGGAACTCACTTTGTAGACCAGGCTGGCCTCGAACTCAGAAATCCGCCTGCCTCTGCCTCCCGAGTGCTGGGATTAAAGGCATGCGCCACCACGCCCGGCGGCAAGGAGCATTCTGACAGGCGCAGCAGGAGAGAGAGAGAGAGAGAAAGAGAGAGAGAGAGAGAGAAGAGAAGAGAAGAGAAGAGAAGAGGGAGAGGAGAGAGAGAGGAGAGAGACACTGGCCTGGCATGGTTTTTTGAAACCCAAAGCCCACCCCCAGTGACATATTTCCTCTAACAAGCCCGCAGCTCCTAATCCTTCTAATCCTATCAAAGAGTTTCACTCCCCGGTGATTAAGCATTCAAACGTACGAGCCTAGGGGGACCATTCTTATTCAAACCAGCACAAAGTTCCAGGGAGATAAACTCCATTGTATTTCTTCTAGCCCTCCTACTGAGAAAGTGCTGATCTGGCTGTGGGCAAACTAGTTTTAGCTTACTATCTTTGTTCACTAAATTTAATATCAGAAACATCTCCTCCAGTTGCCGCTTAGTCTTTCTGACTGCTTGTTTTATTTACTTTTTTTTTTTTTTTTTTACCCATTCCACCCCATTCTTTCCCATGTTGCTTCCAACAATGTAGAATTAAAACAAAAAGCTCCTCTCTTTTCTTCCTTTCAGACAACTCTGCTTCTACTGAGCAATCACAAGGCCTTGGGAAACAAGGAGCCCCTGTGGTCTGGTCTGTGGAAGCCAGGCCTTTCTTCCCTGCCCGTGCTCAATCGCCCAGGAAGCCCCAGTAAACCTGAACGAGCTTCAGAGGAAGTGAGAAGCCCCCTGTCCATCTTGGAGGATCAGAAGCAAAACTTCGGCAGAGCTGGAGTTTTTGGCCGCTCTTTCTCTCCCTCACTTAGTATCATTGGCAACTTTAATACCTACCTCACAACTGATCGCCAGGACCCAGGGTGGAAACAAAAATATACTTGCGGCTGAGGGCTGAGGTTGGACCTGGAGCCGGCCATGGAGGGTAAAATTCTGAGCACGTAGTCCAGGGCGAATCCTGAAGCTGTAGTCTCTCTCTGCAGCCCCTGAAGGCCTTCGAGCCTCAACGGAGGGCAGGTTTCCGCTGCCTTATGGGTCCCGCTGGTGTTTTCTAGACTCCATTTACATAGCTTATGTTTTGGACAACACAGTTTGTGAATTCTGTGTTGTTTGTTATTTGGGTTTATACGTAGTCCCTTTTTTTTTTTGCACAGAATTGTTGATATAGGTTTACTCACCTCCCTTATTCTGGAATATTTCATACTCCTAACAATGTTTGAATATCTCATTTTGTATCTGTGCAGTATTGAGTTTAAAAGCCAATTTGTACCTTTGTTTGGCTTGTAGGTGCTAAACAATACTGTCTTCTGATACACATTTCTTTAACCATCTGTGTAGATAACCTCTGTGTGTCCCTGCTCTCTGTGTGTCTTGCTTGATTTTGTGAATTTCCCGTGTTGCATTTTGGGGCTTGGGCCCTCTGTGCTGTCATCAATACTGTGTTCATAATATTCAAGTTTCTGGGTCCATCCTCAGTCAGCATCCCAGCTAATGATCTTTGGGTTCTGCCCAGAGGTTTCTACCTCACCCCCACCCCTCTCCCATCCTCTATTGAGCCTATCGGAGCTCAGCTGCTCTATCCTGAAGGATGTGTGGTTCACTCCTTCCAGTTGTATCTCCCCCGGTGTGGATGGGACAGGCCATCAGGAATCCATATATACCTTGCCCATTTTGTGGTCTCTCCCTCTCCCCTCTCCTCTCTCTCCCCTCCTCTCCTTCTCCCTCCTCTCTCCTCAGTCCTCCCTCTTTCCTCCTCCCTCCCCTCCTTCCTTCCTCCAGCCTTTCTGTACCCACTCATCCTGTTGTTTTCAATGTGTGCTTTGATGATGTTTGTTGTAGTCACGTTCCCCTAGGTCACTGTGTAAAAAGATTTGTGTTTCTTTCCATAACGTGACATTTGAGAAATAGGGGCAATTTAGTAAGTTTTCATAAAGCCAAACTTACCTTATTTAGAGAAGCTTTTATCTTGATACCAATGGATCACAGGAGAGGAGGGATGTTGAAATGTCCTTTCCAAACCAGTTTCCTCCTAGTGGACAGTAAGCTTGCTGACTTAGGGCTTTTCACTTTGGTTGTCAGTGACAGTATCTCTGAGATTGTGTTTTACATTCTTTTCTTTCTTTTAAAATTTCAAGTTGTGACTTTTTTCCTAGTGGTGTGTGTGTTGTGTGTGTGTGTGTGTGTGTGTGTGTGTGTGTATGCATTGGGATCAAACCCCAGGGCCTTGCCCATGTGAAACAAAGTTCTCCACCAGCAAGGTACATCTAAGTCCTGGGCTAAACTTTAAAGTAAAATTTTAGTCCAGTCCCAGTGGTGCAGGCCTTTAATCCCAGCACTACAGAGGCAAGCAGATCTGTGAGTTCAAGGTGGCCTGATGTACAGAGTGAGTTCCAGGCTAGTCAGAGCTGCACATTGAGACCCTGTCTCAAAGGAAATTGCATTTACATATTATTACTATTTACACTCTGTCGTTTTCCTATATGCATTTTGCTGTAAGCCATCTTAAGTCCTTAATGGGATGGGGTGGCTCAGTGCGTTCCCTTTCCATCAGTAGCCCTGGTAGCTCTTACAGTGGTAGCTCTTACTGTGTTGCTCTCTCAGGTGTCTCACCAGCACGCTCTCAGGTACGAAGTCCCTGGGCTGTGATCATGTTGCAACATTTTACTCAAGCCCGTAGTATTTCATTTTAAGTTTTAGTTCTTTGGGAATTTAGTCTACAAAATTATCTTTTTGTGTATGTGATACTGGGAATGGGCCTGTGGCTCATGCGCGCTAGACAAGTGCGCCACCTCTGAGCTCTATCCTCAATCCTAAAATTATGTTCTGTAATTGTTATTGGACGGAGTCTGGCTGCTCACCCTATGCCAGGCAGATAAAGTTAAGAGATGTGGTACTGAGGGAAGAGGGTGATTTTATTCACAAACCTTCATAGAAAGGAAGGATGGGGGTGTTTGGAGCCTGTCTTGCTGGGGAGCTAACTTGGGGTCAGTTTACACTAGTGGGTGATGGCTGACCTTGGGCATTCTCTCACGGTGTGTGGGCCAGAGAATGCGCAGCTCTTTGCCTTGTCTTGAAGTGTTTTCATTCCTTCATGTCTCAGAAACAGAGCAGTGTTTCCTTGGGCTTTACTTTTCTTTTTTTCTTTTTTTCTTTTTCTTTCTTTTTTTTTTTTTTTTTTTTTTTTTTTTTTTTTTTTTTTTTTTTTTTTTTTTTTTTTTTTTTTTTTTTTTTTTTTTTTTTTTTTTTGGTTTTTCGAGACAGGGTTTTTCTGTATAGCCCTGGCTGTCCTAGAACTCACTTTGTAAACCAGGCTGGCCTTGAACTCAGAAATCCGCCTGCCTCTGCCTCCCGAGTGCTGGGATTAAAGGCGGGCGCCACCATGCACGGCTGGGCTTTACTTTTCAAATTAGTTCCACAGCACACGGTGAACTGACTCCCAGGGCGGAGAGGTCCTGAGGCCCCATGTTGTGTAATGAGCAAACTAGGCTCCATGATCAAATCCCCAACCAATAGTTCAAGTGAAACCTTAAAACTTGTCACACAAACCTCTCTAGCTCTAACCTGAGAACTCTCTGAGGAGTCACCCTCGGTTTCCTCCAGCCCTCCCCCCCCCCCTCTTTCTGAGACCATTATCCAGTCATTTGACTTAAGAGAACAAGTTATTGATTATCCTTATTATCTTTTCCTCATTCCATGGCAAATCTGTTACCAAGTGTTGGAAGTTCTTTCCCCCTCAGAAACCAAAGGTCAGTTTTCCTTACCTCTCTCCACCTTCAGATGTTGCCCTGGTGCACACCCCACCTCGTTCACTGCCTTGGTACACACACACACACACACACACACACACACACACACACACATACACAACTCTCACTGCCTTTGTGCACAAGTCTCTTATGTATTTCATAGGCACATTACTCAGTGATGTCCAGGTTAATTGTTGAGTTTGTTTGTTTGTTTGTTTTGTTTTTTGATATGAGGTGCTGGGTAGGCTCTTGCACCCATGGTAGCCATGGTAGCCACATTTAAATATTGATATAGTTGGCCTTTGAAGATTTCATTTATTCTCTCTCATTTATTTGTTGACACGGTCTCATGCAGCCTGGGCTGGTCTCAAACTCAGTATGTAGCTCAGGCTGGCCTTGAACTCCTTATCCCCTTGCCTCTGTCTCCCATGTGGTGGGGGTGTAGGTGATGCTACCACATCTGCCTCTAAAGTGGCTTTTGTTTCCCTGCTTTTAACCACTTTTTACTTATTTAGTATACTTGTTTAGGCTTACAGATGAAGTGATGGGTGTGGTTCCGTGATGTATATGTGGAGGTCAGAGGTCGCCTCCCTGTTGTCAGTTCTTGCCTTCCATTGTGGGAGGTGGCTTTAGACTGCTGCTCCTCGAGTGCTGGGGTCACAGGTGTGGGACACACCAGGCTCTCCCCTCTTCTCCCTGCCTCCGTTCCAGCTGCCTGATCTTTTGGAAGCAAACTTAAGGATATTGCAATTCTGTTTCTCCTGCTGAAATTTTCATCGGCCTCCACCATGCAGGGCAAGAGTCGTACGTTAGGACGCACAGGGGCCGAAGTGACAGGTAAATGGGGGTAAGGAAGAAAGGCTGTGGCAAGCTGTCCCAACAGTGAGGCGTCCTCACTTCCGGTTTCCATCTGGGGATGTGGACCCAGATCTCCGTATTGTTCTGTTTTTTCAGAAGATGCCAGAAACACAGATTTTTGTGAGATATTACTTTAGAGATTAAGTGTTAACTTTTTTGATTGAGTTTTAGAAACAAAAGGTTAGAGTCTGGTGTTGTGGACATGCCTATAATTCCAGCACTTGAGAGCTGGAGGCAGAAGGATCCAGAGTTGAAGGCCAGTCTTCATAACACAGTGAGTTAGAGGCTGACCCAGCTACTAGAAACCATGTCTCAAAAAAGCAAACAACAAAACAGATGCCAAATTTTCCACCAACTTGAATCTTTTGGAATATATTCCATCTTATTCCTCTTGTTTGGTTGGTTGTTTGGTTAGTTGTTTTTGTTCTCCTTTTGAGGCAGGGTATTCTAGGCTGCTCTTGAACTCGGTATGTAGTCTACATTTTGGATCCTCCTGCCTCCACCTCCTGAGTGTTGACATTACCGGCATTTGCTACCATGCCCCACTTACTCAGAGTTTGAGATTGAAGATGGAACTTGATCATGTAAGGAAGCACTCTGCCCACCGAGGCACACCCCTGCCCACCGAGGCACACCCCTGCCCACCGAGGCACACCCCTGCCCACCGAGGCACACCCCAGGCCTAGCCTAAATGATGTTGCCTCTTCTGTAAACATAATCACTACTTCCCTCAGTGTGCCTCAAAGCCTGGCAAAATTACAATTGTCAAGACTCTCAATAACCCTGCTGACCCTGATAAGGTGGTTCCTATACCTCCAGCTTATACCTCACATTCATTCCAAAGCTTTGGTTTTGAGCAAAACCATTATTTATTCCTCGTGGTAATTCTGACACTTAGAAGTTAGAACATTTCTCGTCAGATACTGAATTAGTTGATTCAGAATATGCTGGTTTTCATTGTTTTGTTTTGGTTGGTTTTGGTTTTATAGGCTTTATTGTTTTTTTTTTTTTTTTTTTTTTTTT
>LR751611.1:135494-153904 GCA_902729485.2 Mus minutoides | reverse complement strand
TTGATGTTCACTGAGGAATGTCTTTAACCTCTCTGCACTTTAGTTAAGAGAGGAGCAAAAATAGAATACAGAGTTCAGGTATTTTTTTTAAGTCATTATAATGATAAAATAAAAATGAGAAAAGATGAGAGATGCTGAGATCAGGCTAAACAGAATTGAGGGACAAAGCTCTGGGATGGTGTTGGGTGATCAACCTAGGTGTGGGCATTTTCTAAAGGACATGTGCTAGTTAAATGAAGTGGCATACAGTTACAGAGTAAAAGGGAAAAGGTCAATTCCTGGGGAAACAATGGAGAAGTCATTCTCTGAACACATTAGTGACTGTATATGCTGCATGGCCTAGACAGGATAATTCACTCCTACCTGTTGCAACCTCTTGTGAAGTAAGAAGGGAGCCACCTGCAGATAAATATGGGGGCTCGGGATGAAGCAGAGAAAGAAAGTTGGTGTCAATGTGGAACAGTATAAGCTTCTACAAAACTTGAGAGGACGTACAAAGGACACTTTAGAGGATTACAAAACAGTGTCTAAGGATAAAAGTCTGGCCATAAACTGCCCATGGCATCTTCTACCACAGCTCCTATAATTGAACTTAAGGAGACACTTTTTTTAGGGTTAGCCTAAACTTTGAACCCGTGGAAGGCAATGTGTCAGCTGAACAAATTAGAGAAAGAACTCAACAGATCAATCAGTGAATGGGGGTCCAGACCAGCTTGAGTTAGGATCATCAGCACAGGAACAAAAGCACATACTGTCCCTCTGGTTGACATGGTCCATTGAGTTCTATAGTCCTCGGACATCATTTCAAGGACTTCCCTGCCACTGAGGCAATTCTTCACCTTTCATCTATCTAAAGCACTCCAACTTCCGAATGCATTTTTTTTCCTTCAATACTTTCCAACCTTGTTTATTTTTAATGTTGAAGCTTAGGAAAAAAAAAATCACTGAACTGGGGGTTAGTATAGCAAGAGAGACACTGAGTGCTCTCTAGATGTCTAGGCAACATGAAATCACAGTGAGCTTAGGAAAAGGACTCAGGTGTCAATCTCACTATCACATGAATAATCTTATGATACCAGGAAGTGGAACATGTATCATGGTCATTTTCCAAAGGACAAAAAACACCCACAGATTTCTTTAGTCATGGAGTTGGTGCATGGTAGATGTAGAATTCCAACCACAGTATTTACACCGCAGAGAAGAGTATTCTGCCTCTCTCTGGCCTCCATTTGTAAGACCTTGTATTGCAACTACTCAGTCTATAGACTCATGCGAAGCACATCTGTACCTCCCACCGCTGCTACCCTTAAGCTATTCCTTCAAGTACAAACTTTATAACATATTTTGAAATTGATTGCAATTAAAACCCAGAACAATCCTTACCTCTTGAGTTATAGAGATCTTTCCCAATCCTTTATAGAAACTACTCCCACTTAGGATTGATTTCAGTGATTACATCTACTTAGGAGAACTGGACTTTTAGAAGCCATATTAAATTACACCTTGCTCAGAAAGTGCATAGACTAATTCTGTGAAATATCTAATTTAAAATTGTTTATTATTTTCTCCCACAGTCCTGTGAGTGTCACAAAGGCCATAGAAGACATCATCATAGAGGACCACATCCTCCTCCTCCCCCTCCCCCTCCCCCTCCCCATCGTCCAGGATTTGGTCCACCACCCCTTCCACCCTTTGGTCCAGGATTTGGTAAACCACCCCATCCTCCTCCTTGTCTACCATTTCCTCCACATCCTAGACCTCCAAGCAATCCTTCTCCTCCACCTACTCCAAGCATTCCTCCTACCGAACCTTCTCCCACAAGCATTCCTCCTACCGAACCTTCTCCCACAAGCATTCCTCCTACCGAACCTTCTACCACAAGCATTCCTCCTACCACAGTACTATCAACTACAATGCCAGCTGCCCAAACCTCCACAACTACTCCTACTGCTACAGATTCCACTGATAGATTTTGGTGGTGGTGGCAATTAATAAATTCCCTTTTGCAGCAAGAATAAAATCAACCAAGGCGCTGTGGAATTTTGGGAGAAATAACCTTTAAAGGCTTAAGAAACAGCCTTTACCAAGCATTATACAAAATGAAATTAAAGAGCTGAGCAGCATTGTAAAGCATCTCCTGTTGTCCTCATTGTGACTACCGCACCTCCTACTGTGTTATTTGCATAAAATTAATCCTTCCAGAAATCTAACCTTGTTCCAGAAGGTGCAGTGTTCATTAAGGGACATACAACCTTAATGTACAATCATGAAAAGAGATGAAAAGACAGTAAGATTTCCCTTGAGTGTCACTCATCAAATAATTACTAATCACAGAACATGGGGTTATATAACCACACAGAATTTCCTGAAATTAATGGGTAAGGTGTCATCATTATATTTAATGCAAATAGGATTATAAATCCATGACTCCAACCAACTTTACATGAAAAAGATTCAAAAAATATATTGGATGTTTACTGAGCATGATCTTTTCTACCATGATTCCTTCAATAATACATTGGGGGCATATACTGGAATGAAATAGATTTTTGTTTTGTTATAGTTGTAGTCTCTCTTTGAAGACTATGCTCATTTTTGAAGAACAAATTAACCTATCTAAATCCACAGCTCATGAAACTCTAAAACCTATGGAGAAGCAAGTGAACACCCAAGGGTTTTGGAACTCTGAACACCCTAACTACTTGGCCTAAGCCACTACCTGCTTCCTGTCTTTGTCCTTCACTCTTAGGCTCATGTCTTAGATACCTTCCAGCCCTCCTTTTCTCTTTTACCTCCTCTCATCCTAACCACTCAAGTAACCACCACTATAAGCCACCCTCTCACAATGTTGAAGCCACTTCTACTACAACTATGGTTGCCATTACAACCTCTTCTACTGCTTGTGTCAGCAAATGTAGAGATGCCAATGCCATCAGTCCTCCTAGCAGAATCCACCCTGATACTTCTACAAATGGTGTAGCAGCTTTTGCAATTTTCTTACTAAATACTCTTCTTTTGCATGACATGGACTCCTCATTTGTGTTTTGTTTGGTTGTTTTGGTTTTTAAATTCGTGTATGTGTGTGTGTGTGTGTGTGTGTGTGTGTGTGTGTGTGTGTGTGCCATATATCTTTTATATTAAAAATGCAAGAGAAAAATACAGGCAATAAACATTCTTGATAGAAATGTCAGGGAACACACTAACCCCTTACTCTTGTCCATTACCACTAGTGACAAAGATTGCAATCTTTGTGCATACTCTTGAGTTCTCTGGAGAAACATTACTTCTCCACAAGGATGCCATAAACTGCACAGTATTTACATGTTTCAAAAGAAACAAAAAACAAAAAACGAGTATCTCCCAAACCCACAGCAAGGGCCTTTGCGTGCCTCTTCCCTCCATTTTTTTAAAACAGTTTCAAATTTTGTCTAGGGAACTGTGTTTGGCTCCCCTGTGAGATACTGAAATGATGGTTGAGATATTTCCATTTGTCCTCAGGTAGGAAGGGCAGTGACTTGTTATCTTTGGTGAACAGCCCTTTGCCACCTCTTGGCCCCCCAGGGCAGTGCACACACAACAAAGATAGTTGCCTCCCTGGGAATTCTGCAGCAAAGGAAGACTGGAAGACTCATGGTTGATATATATTTAGATCTTCAGTGTCCACCTGGTCCAGAGATTGTGGAATCCTCAGAACTCAATATCCTCTAGTCTGATCAGTTCGTACTACATGGGATTCAGCAAAGAGTCTCCCTCAAACCTTATCTCTATGTCTGCTTGTAAATATCATGTGCCTGAACAGCTATCTTGAGGATAGAGCTCTAAACTCTGGAAGCAAAGCTAGAAGGCAAGAAATACTTAATCTTTTTTTTTTTTTTTGTACTCCAGATTTATCCCCTTCCTGGTCCAACCTCTGTTCCACATTTCATACCTCCTCCCACTCCCCACATCTACAAGAGGAGGTACCCACCCCACCCCAGCCACCACTCTCTTACAATCATGAGAAAATTCAAATTTTTAAATAATTTGACATCCTACATAACATTTATTTTTAAGATGACACAGGAAATAACATGATATTAACACATAAGTAAAAATATCCTAAAAATAATCAGAACACACAATTCATCTCTCTCTTTTTTTCTTCTTAAAATAATGAATGTGAACCTGAGGTCCCTCGGTATTTATATGAAACCAAATCACATTTTGACTCAATGTAAAGCTTCCTAAGGAACCTCAATCACTTAGTGACTGAGTATATTGGAAAATGGAAAACATGCAGAAACACACTGCCAAATTGACAAGGAGGCTTTCTGTCTGTAATGCATCAGCCGAAATTACTTTATCTCCCAACTTGTGTTTCTTTATTGCCAATGAAATTACATTACAGCATATATAAGAACTGAGAGTTCTACTCCTCTGTATCCCACCACTCAAAATTAACTGACCAGAGTACTTCTGACCAGCACATTTACCAGCTAAGAAGATTCTCTCAGGTAGGTACCTAGCAATATAAAGACCTTTAACTTCATGTTAAATGTTGCCCACTCTTTAGAGGTAGCATCTGAATGGAATGATTATAAGATATCCTTTTTTCATTACTGAAAGAATAAGTACCTACACGAATATATATTTACAACTAATTTTGCTTGTTTTTAAGTGCTGCAAATTACTGATGAAATGCCAATCAAGTGCTTTAATTTCCATTTTGAAAATCTGTTTTCATTTAATAGTCACAGAGTTTGTAATAAATCAATAGGAAAATAAAAGATATATCCAAGAAAGTTTACAACTTTGTAATATCCAGATCAATATCAGGATGTCACAAAATATCAGGGGAACACAAAAATATTCAGTAAGTTCTTTGTTGCATCAAAAATAATGTGAAATAAATGTTTTTCATACACTTTATCCCTAGATAATTAACAATAAACTTCTGAATGACCTTGCATTCAGTGATAACACTTCCATGTATTCGATACATGGAACCCTTGTATCTAATGTCTGTAATGAGTCAATGAACTAGTAAGATAGAAAGAGCACTAGTAACATAGATGTGTCATGAAATAATATATTCCATCAATCATATGAATAAGAGTTGCAAGGCATGTAGGAGGAAAGAGACAAACAGAACTGAGAGGGGCCCTGAGCAGTGAAGAGGTCATTCATGCCTGACTTTTACTACAGAGACGCAAAGAGAGAATGAGGTCAGAGAAAAAGCTAGTAGTAGGAAGATCCTAGGGCCCAAGATCTTTAAGGAAGAGAATGATGTTAATTAATGTTTATTTTCTGAAGAATGTCTTTATTCTCTACGCACTATAGTTAGGAGAGAAGCAAAACTAGAAGGTTCAGTTAAGTTTATTATTATTATTAATCATTTAATTTGTTTTCATTTCCAATGATATCCTACTTACTAGTTATTCCTTCACAAGAGCACCATCCCATCTCCCCTCTCCCCCTTCTCCTTTGCCTCTATGAGGGTGTTCCTGCACTCACTCATTCTCTCATGCTTCTTTGTTCTAGCGTCCTCCACACTGGGGCATCAAGCCTCCACAGGACCAAGGCTTTCCCCTCTCATTGATGTCAGATAAGGCCATCTTCAGCTACATATGTATCTGGAGCCCATAATCCCTCCATGTATACTCTTTGGTTGGTGATTTAGTTCTTGGGAGCTCTAGGTAGTCTGGTTGATTGATATTGTTCTACCTTTGGGGTTGCAATCCCTGTGAGTTTCTCTATCTGTATTGGTCAGGTGCTGATAGACCCTCTCAGGGAACAGTCATACCAGGCAGCAAGAGGTTCTCAGCATCAGCAATAGTGTGGGAGTTTCGTGATTACAGATGGGATGTATACCTAGGTGAGCAGTTTCTGGTTGTCCTTTACTTCCATCTCTATTTCATTTTTTTGTCCCTGTCTTTTCTTTGGACAGGAACATGTCTGGGTGAATGCTCCAATCCAGTACTTGAGGGACTCAAAGCACTTGGCATGATGATCTCTACCTCCATGGATTTCCTGTAAACCACACAATCTCATCTTTCATTGTGGCAGAATGAAATTCAATTGGGTATATGTCCAACACTGTCTTTATCAATTCAAACGTTGAAGGACACCAAAGCTGACTGTAAAACTTGGTTACTGTGAACAGTGGTCAATAAATATAGGCATGTAGGTATTCTTTTAGTAAGCAGTGGACTCAGTCTTTAGCTGTTAAAAATAAATTAATCTGTTTTCTTGATAATGGCATAACTGAAGTCAAAACATGTAAACTAGTACAGGTTCAGCATTTATTACATATGCTGCAATTATTTATTTTTTATTCTGTGCATTGATAATACTTGAAACAACCTATCTTTTTGCCCATGAAACTGACTCTGCTTCTGTATAGGACTCTTCCCATGGAAGTCCCATATTCCCTCCCCCTGTCTCTATGAAGGTTTTCCTTCACCCACTCACCCACTCATACCCACCTCCCTGCCCTCAGTTCCCCTACACTGGAGCATCTATCCAACCTTCATAGGACCAAGGATCTTTCTTCCCATTGGTACATGACAAGACCATCCTCTGCAAGATACACACCAGGAGTCATGTGTACTCCTTTGTAAATGGCTTAGTCCCTGGGAGCTCTCAGGGGTCAGGTCGGTTGATATTGTTCTTCTTTCTATGGGGTTGCAAACCCCTTCAATTCCTTCAGTCCTTTCTATAACTCCTCTATTGGGAACCCTGTGTTTAGTCCAGTGGTTGGCTGCAAACATTCCCATCTGTATCATTAAGGCTCTGACAGAACCTCTCAGGAGACAGCCATATCAGACTCCTTTCAGCATACACTTCTTGGTATGCACAATAGTGTCTGGGTTTGGTAACTATGTGAGATGAATCCCCAGGTGGAACAGTCTCTGAATGGGCTTTCCTTCAGTCTCTGCTCTACACTTTATCTCAATATTTGCTCCTGTGAGTATTTTGTTTTCCTTCTAAGAAGGACCGAAGCACCCACACATTTGTTCTTCATTCTTATTGAGTTTCATGTGGTCTGTGAATTGTGTCATATATATTTGGAGCTTTTGGGCTAATATTCACTTATCAGTGAGTGTATACCATGTGAGTTCTTTTTCGATTGCATTACCTTACTCAGGATGATATTATCTAGTTCTACCCATTTGCCTAAGAATTTCATGAATTCATCTTTAATAGCTGAGTAGTACTCCATTTTGTAAATGTACATTTTCTGTGTCCATTGCTCTGTTGAAGGACATCTGGGTTCTTTTCAGCTTCTGGGTATTATAAGTAAAGCTATTATGAACATAGTGGAGCGTGTTTCCTTATTACATGTTGGAGAATCTTCTGAGTATATGCCCATGAGTGGTATAGCTGGGTCATCAGGCAATAATACTATGTTCAATTTTCTGAGGACCCACCAAACTGATCTCCAGAGTGGTTGTACCAGTTTGCAGTCCCACCAAGAATGGAGGAGTGTTCCTCTTTCTCCACACCCTCGACAGCATCTGCTGTCACCTCAGTTTTTGATCCTAGTTATTCTGACTTGTGTGAGGTGGTATCTCAGAGTTATTTTGATTTGCCTACCCCTGATGACTAAGGATATTAAGTATTTCTTTAGGTGCTTCTTGGCCATTGGATATTCCTTAGTTGAAAAGTCTTTGTTTAGTGCTATACACCAATTTTAATAGGGTAATTTGATTTTCTAGAGTCTAACCATTTGAATTATTTGTATATATTTAATATTAGCCCTCTAATGGATGTAAGATTGGTAAAGATATTTTCCCAATCTATTGGTTGCCTTTTTCCTACTGACAGTATCTTTTTGCCTTACAGAAGCTTTGCAATTTCATGAGGTCCCATTTGTCTATTGTTAATCTTAGAGAATCAGTCATTGGTGTTCTGTTCAGGAATTTTTCCCCTGTGCCCATGAGGCTCTTCCCCACTTTCTCCTTTGTAAGTTTTAGTGTATCTGGTTTTATGTGGAAATCCTTGATCCACTTGGACTTGAGCTTTGTACAAGGACATAAGAATGGGTCAATTTGCATTTTTCTACATGCTGACTAACCAGCACCATTTGTTAAAAATGCTCTTTTCCCCACTGGATGGTTTTAGCACCCTTGTCAAAGATCAAGTGACCATGTGTGTGGATTCTTTTCTGGGTTTTCAATGCTATTCCATTCATCTTCCTGCCTATCTCTGCATCAATACCATACAGATTTTATCACTATTGCTCTGTAATACAGCTTGAGGTCAGGGATAGTGATTCCTCCAGAAGTTCTTTTATTGTTGAGAATACTTTTCGCTATCCTAGGTTTTTTGTTATTCCAGATGAACTAGGAAATTGTTCTTTTTAACTCTGAAGAATTGTATTGGAATTTTGACAGGGATTGTATTGAATCTTTAGATTGCTTTCAGCAAGGTGACTAATTTTACTATATTAATCCTGCCAGTCCATGAGCATGGGAGATCTTTCCATCTTCAATTTCTTTCTTCAGAGACTTGAAGTTCTTGTCATACAGAGATTTCATCTGTTTTGTTAGAGTAACACCAAGGTACGTAATATTATTTGTGACTATAGTAAAGGGTGTTGTTTCCCTAATTTCTTTCTCATCTTGTTTATTCTTTGAGTAAAGAAATGCTACTGATTTGTTTGAGTTAATTTTATATACAGCCACTTTGTTGAAGTTGTTTATCAGCTTTAGGAGTTCTCTAGTGGAATTTTTGTGGTCACTTAAGTATATGATCATATCATTTGCAAATATTGATATTTTGACTTCTTCCTTTCCAAGTTGTATCCCTTTGATCTCCTTTTGTTGTCTCATTGCTCTGGCTAGAACTTCGAGCACTATATTGAATAGATAGTGAAAGAATGAGTAGTCTTTTCTAGTCCCTGTCTTTAGTGAGATTGCTTCAAGTATCTCTACATTTAGTTTGATGTTGGCTACTGCTTTGCTGTATATTGCTTGTACTATGTTTAGGTCTGGGCCTTGAATTCCTGATCTTTCCAAGATTTTTAATATGAAGTGAAACAGAATTTTGTCAAATGCTTTTTCAGCATCTAATGAGATGATTATGTGGTTTTTGTTTTTCAGATAGTTTATGCAATGGATTACATTAATGGATTTCCATATACTGAATCATCCCTGCATCCCTAGGATGATGCCTACTTGATTGTGGTGAATGACTATTTTGATGTGTTCTCAGATTCGTTTGGCAGGAATTTTATTGAGTATTTCTGCATCAATGTTCATAAGGAAGATTTGTCTGAATTTCTCTTTGTTTACAGGGTCTTTGTGTGTTTTAGGTATAAGCACAATTGTGGCTTCACAGAACAAATTGGGTAGTGTTCCTCCTGTTTCTATTTTGTGGAATAGTTTGAATACTCTTGGTTTTAGGTCTTATTTAAAGGTCTGCTGGAATTCTCCACTAAACCCATCTGGTCCTGGGCCTTTTTTTTTGGTTGGGGGACTATAAATGACTGCTTCTATTTCTTTAGGGGTTATGGGACTGTTGAGATGATTTATCTGATCCTGTTTTAACTTTTTTTACTTGGTATGTCTCTAGAAAATTTTCCATTTCAAGAAGATTTTCCAATTCAGTTGAGTATAAACTTTTTTAGGACGATGTGATGAATTTTTGGTTTTCCACGGTTTCTGTTGTTATGCCTCCCTTTTGATTTCTGATATTCATAATTTGGATACTGTATCAGTGCTCTCTGGTTAATCTGGATAAGGGTTTATCTATCTTGTTGATTTTCTCAAAGAACCAGCTCCTGGTTTTGTTGATTCTTTGTATAGTTCTTTTTGTTTCTATTTGGTTGATTTTAGCCCTGAGTTTGATTATTTCCTATCATCTACTCCTTTTGGGTGTATTTGTTTCTTTTTGAAATATCAGCTCTAGGCCAACTTGACTTAGGATCAGCAGCACAGGACCAAGAGCACATACTGTCCCTCTGGTTGACATGGTCCTTTGTGTTCTAGAGTCTTCCTACCTCATTTCAAAATCATTTCTGCCACTGAAGCAATTCTTAACCTTTCATCTATCAAAAGCATTTCAACTTCCTAAATCACTTGTTTCCTTTTAAACACTTGTTTCCTTGTAAACACTTTTCAACTGTGTTTATTTTTACTGTTGAACCTTGGGAAAAATTACTAATCTTTGTTTTGGCATAGCAAGTTAGACACTGAGTGCTCACCTAGTACCGTACTAAGGCAAGCAATTCCTAGATGAATACACAGTATTAAAAACTCATAGCAAAGGTGCTCTGAATAGGACTCAGACATGAATATCATTATACCACAAATACTCATATGACTCCAGAATGTGAAAATCTTTATGACTATCATTTTCCAAAGGAAAAAAATCTTTATTTATTCATGCAGGTGGTTCATGATACAACCACAGCATTTACACTACAGAGACAACTATTTGGTGTCTCTTTGGCCTATATTTGAAACATCTTGTATTGTAACTACTCAGACTATATAGGCACATGAAACAAATCTGAACCTCCCAGATGTTAGGATAAATATATTTCTTGAAGTACAAGCTCTGGAACATGTTTTGAAACATATGGAAATTAAAACCCAGAATAATTCTAAGCTCTTGTGTGACAGTGACATTTCCCAATATGTGTGGCAACTACTTCCATTTGGGATTCATTTCAGTGACCATGTCTACTAAGAGCCAGATTAAGAGATTGTTTATAATATTTGCTTTCCATTCTATGCCATCTAAGCTTTCAATAAAAACCAGTATTCTCAGAACAAAGGGGAAACATTTTCTCAGAATGTCTTTGAGAACTTTTACATTAAAACATGTAACAGGTATTCTGCAGCTGCAAAATAAATTACCACAAATTAGGCCTGTAAGAAGCTTGATTGTCATAGCATAGTGTACACTTGGCATAGACATGTTATCTTCTCAAGTGACTCAAGAGGCATAAGAGGAAACTGGAAGGCAGTTATATCCTCATACTAAGGCTATAATATTGATCATATTCTAGCTGGGTGGATTTTCTGTGACCTCATACTAGTCTTTCCCAACCTAGAACCACAATTCTCTTAACTGGACTATGTTGACTATCACACCTTTTTTTAATTCTATTGAATTCCCAAAAGTTTCCCTTCAAGTTTACTTATTGATTTTAAAAATATACATTATGAGAATTTCAGAAGCACAGGTAAAACTACAAAATATAACAAGAACAGTAACCCATGCTCAGAAGACAAATATCATGTATTTTCCCTCATTTCCTAGAATGTAACATCAATGAATGTATCAAGATCACTAGAAGTATAGGTAAAGACCGAGACAATAGAAAGGGGCCATGAGAGGAGTCCCTGTTATTACAGTAGCCACTTTGTTCTCATAAAGCCTAATTGCTACATGCTTCTCTGCAGTACAAAAAACATTTATTATAAGTCAATAGACAGTTGTCTGCAACATGAAATCTCTAAATTCTTTTTTTATCAGATATTTTCTTCATTTACATTTCAAATGCTAACCTCAAAGTCCCTATATCCTCCCCCTGCCCTGCTCCCCAACCCACCTACTCCAGCTTCCTGGCACTGGCATTCCCCTGTACTGCAGCATATGATCTTTGCAATACCAAGTGCCTCTCCCACCACTGATGACCGACTAGGCCATCCTCTGCTACATATGCAACCAGAGACACAGAGAAAGTACACAAGGAACAAAAGGGGTCTGCAACCCTATAGGAGAAATCTCTAAATTCTGCTTTCCGTGTTACATAATTTTTAAAAGATCGTGGCTTACAAACTCAGGCGAGTACATGACTTGGGAGAGTAGGACTATTAGAAGCTATCTAAATTTAGACCTTGGTAAGAAAGAATATATACTAATAATAGTTTAGCAAATATCTAATTTAAAATTGATTCCTTTATTCCTCCCACAGATTGGTGAGTCTCTAGGACAATATGATTCATGACTACCTCCTATTCTAGCTCTTCCTCATCTTCCTCTTCTTTTCCTCCCTAATTTGGTCCAGAATTTGGTTCAGAATTTGATCAATCATATGGTCAAAATTTTTTTCCAGAATTTGATCAACCTCCCTTTCTTTGTCCCTCTGATTGATCTCTAAGCAATCATCCTACATGAACTCTTGTGATAGTAGAATAAAATACCTAAAAGAACACCTCCCACAGTCTCAATAACTCATATCCTCCTCCCCCCGAGGTTCCCCAAGATTTTGGAGCTGGTTGAGAGAACTAACTGAGTTCATGAAGTCAGAATAAAATAAAACATGGCACTGTGGAATTTTCTGAGAAATAATCTTCAAAGGTTTAAGAAACAATGCTTTACCAAGCATTATACAAAATGAAAATAAAGAGCTGAGCAGCATTATACAGCATCTCCTGTTGTCCTCATTGTGATTACCATGCAACCTACTGTGTTATTTGTATAAAAGTAATCGTTCCAGAAACCTAACCTTGTTCCAGAAGGCTAAGTGGTCATTAGTAGAAATACAACTGTACAACCAGGAAAAAAGATGAAAACACAATAAGATGTCTCCTTGAGTGTTACCCATCAAATAATTACAAATCACAGAATATGGTTGTCTATATCCATACAGCATTTCCTGAATATTAATGGGTTAGGATTCATCATTATATTTAACCCAATGAGGATTCTACATATACAGATTCAAACCAACTGGCAAGCAAAAGCCTCAAAGAATATGTTACATTTGTACTGAATATGTTCTATTATAAAATTCATGATTCCTTCAATAATCCATAGTAGCTATATTATATAACACTCACATTATCATGAAAGTTATCAACAGTCCAAAGTTTGTTTAGTATGCATAAGAACCTATCATTTTCAGTGCCGTACTAGAATATGTATAATTCATAACACACACACACTTGCTCTAAAAACTGGTCCCGAAAGTGATTATTGTTCCTATAACAAATTTCATATTATCTTTGAGTTCTAAAACCATATATTCCAAGAAAATCCAAATGTGATTGACAATATATTGGAATACAGTTCACTTTTGTTTTATTCTGTTTGTACTCTGTTTCTGAAAACTTTTCACACTTCTCAAGAGAAATTTAAGCTATCAAAATGCATACCTAATGATAAGAACTAATATAATTAAATTAGCGATTCTTCCAAGAGCATTCTAAAGATGCACTACAATCCATGTCATAAGTCCAACACAATTCTTTACAGATCTTGAAAGAACAATATAAAACTTCATATGGAAGAATAAGAGCCCATGATATGTAAAATAATCCTGTATAATAAAAGAACTTTTAGAGATTTCAGGATGTACTACAGAGCACTAGTAATAACAATGCACGGTATTAGCATCAAAATAGATGAGTAGGAGATCTATTAATATGGAATTGAGTAGGAGATCTATTAATATGGAATTGAGTAGGAGATCTATTAATATGGAAGTGAGTAGGAGATGTATTAATATGGAAGTGAGTAGGAGATCCAGACATAATACCACAGACTGAAGGACACCTTGAATTTGATAAAGATGGTTGTGATGGTTTGTATATGCATGTCAGGTAAAGTGGCACTATTAGGAGGTGTGACCTTGTTGGAATTGCTGTGTGACTGTGAGTGTGGATAAAAATTTTCACCCTACCTGCCTGGATGTCAGACTTCCACTAGCAGCCTTCAGATGAAGATATGGAACTCTCAGCTCCACCTACACCATGCCTGCCTGAATATTGCACTGTATGTGCCTTGAGGACAGTGGACTAAAACTCTAAACCTGTAAGCCAGCCCCAGTTAGCTGTTGTCCCTATAATACTTGCCTTGGTCATGGTGTCTATTCACAGCAGTAAAACTGTAACATAGACAATGGCAGATTTGTGCAATGGAAAAAATTAAAAGCATCTTTAATAAAAGGTGTTGGTCTATCTAGATGTCTGCATGGAGAACAATACAAACAGATCTATATCTATCACTTTGCACAAAACTCAAATCCAAATGGTACAAACACCTCAACATAAAACAAGATGCACTGAATCTAACAGAAGAGAAAGTGCTGAATAACATTGAACATATTGACAAAGGAGACACCTTTCAAAGAAGAGCATCGATAGCACAGGCACAGATATCAACACTTAATAAATGGTTTGTCATGAAGCTGTAAAGCTTCTGCAATGCTACAGACAACATCAATAGAACAAAATGGCACGCATTCTACAGAAAGCTAATTTCTAAAATATATAAAGAACTCAAGAAAATAGGCATAAACAAATCACAAAATGCTAAATAGAGAATTCAAAACAAAGGAATTTTAAGTGGACAAGAAACACTTAAGGAAATGCTCAACATTATTAGCCATCATGGAATTGCATATCAAAACCACTCTGCAATTCTATCCTTTCCTGACAGAATGGCTAAGATCAAAAAACTCCTACAGGGAAGCATGTGGAGCAAGGGATAATCTCTTTTATTGCTGAAGCTGTGCTTTGTTGTACAACCATTTTGGAAATCCATATGTTTCTATCTCACATATTGGAAGCAATATGGGTAAACAGTCATCACTATATTTAACCCAGTGAGGAGTCCACATCCATGGATGCAACAAACCATGAATGTAAAAGACTCAAAAATATATACTGTATGTGTACTGAGTATGGTCTATTTAACCATGATTTCTTACATAATCCATAGCATCTATATTACACAGCATCCACATTATAGTTTGTTTAATGTGTATAAGAACTTATAAAAGATCAAAGAAAATTACACATCCATTTAAATGGAGTTTTTGAATATATACAATAGATAGCACCCAGAATCCCTCCTGAACCAGGCCCCCCAAATTACCAAGGTAGTACTGTGCATAGAACCAAACCTTCATGTGTACTTCCAATTCTAAAGAAAAAAAAAACATATTCCTACAATATCAAAAATAGATGGATCAAATATTGGAATATAATTAACATCTGCTTTCTTCTGTTTGTGTTCTCTCTCTGAAGAATATTCACATCTCTGAAGATAAAATTGAACTATCTAAATTTACACCTCAAGGTCAGAAAGAGGGAATGGACAGGTCCAGGAATTGGGGGGGGGGGTGTTATAGAGGATCTTCGGAGTGGAATCTAGGAAAGGGGATAGCATTTGAAAAGTAAATGAAGAAAAAATGTAATAAAAAAATAAATATATCTTAAAAAAAATCTAACAGCTATGTGGAAACAAATGAACCCTAAAGAGTCTGAGAGCTCTAAACTCTAATTAATTGGACTAAGTCATTATCTGCATTCTGTCCTCTTAGAAAAATGAACCCTGTTTTTCACTCTTAGGCTCATGTCTTAGATACAAACCAGCCCTCCTTTTCTCTTTTACCTCCTTTCCTCTTAACCACCCAAGTAACCAGCAGTGCAAGCCACCCTCCCACAATGTGGATGCCACATTTGCTACAACTATGGTTGCCATCACAAACACTTTTGCTGCTACTGTCAAAAAATGTATAAATGCCACCACCTTCACTACTCCCAGCAGAATCCACCATGTTACTTTCACAAATGGTGGAGGCAGAAGACACTATGTCAACTACCAAAGATGGACAGATCCTGGAAACAGAAACTAAACAGAGATTCAGTCAAACTAATAGAGGCTATGAAACAAATGGACTTAACAGATATCTATAGAATATTTCATCCTAAAACAAAAGGATATACCTTTTTCTCAGCACCTCATGGCACCTTCTCCAAAATTGACCACATAATTGGCCACAAAAAAGATCTCAACAGATTCAAAGATATTGAAATTGTCCCATGCACCCACCCTATCAGATCACCATGGACTAAGGCTGCTCTGCAATAAAAACATAAGAAGCAGAACACCATCATTCACTTGGAAACTGAACAACATTCTACTCAATGAAACCTTGGTCAAGGAAGAAATAAAGAAAGAAATTAAAGACTTTCTAGAGTTTAATGAAAATGAAGCCACAACATACCCAAACTTATGGGACACAATGAAAGCATTCCTGAGAGGTAAACTCATAGCTCTGAGTTCCTACAAAAAACAACAACAACAACAACAAAAAAAAAAATGGAGAGAGCATGCACTAGTAGCTTGGCAGCACATCTGCAAGCTCTAGAACAAATGGAAGCAAATTCACCTAAGAGGAGTAGACTGCAGGAAATAATCAAACTCAGGGGTGAAATCAACCATGTGGAAACAAAAAGAACTATGTAAAGAATCAATCAAATCAGGAGCTGGTTCTTTGAAAAAGTCAACAAGATAGACAAACCCTTGGCCAGACTCACTAGAGGGCACAGGGATAGCATCCGAATTAACAAAATCAGAAATGAAAAGGGAGACATAACAACAGATCCTGAGAAAATTCAAAACACCATCAGATCCTTCCACAAAAGGTTATATTCAAAAAAATTGGAAAACCTAGAGGAAATGGATAACTTTCTAGACAGATACCAAGTTCCAAAGTTAAACCAGGATCAGATTAATGACCTAAACAGCCCTATATCTCCTAAAGAAATAGAAGCAGTCATTAATAGTCTCCCAACCAAAAAAAGCCCAGGACCAGACAGGTTTAGTGCAGAGTTATATCAGACCTTCAAATAAGACCTAGTTCCAGTTTTTCTCAAACTATTCAACAAAATAGAATCTGAAAGTACATTAACCAATTCATTCTATGAAGCCACGGTTACTCTGATACCTAAAACCCATAAAGACACAACAAAGATAGAGAACTTCAGACCAATTTCCCTCATGAATATCGATGCAAAAATACTCAACAAAATTCTCGCCACCTGAATCCAAGAACACATCAAAACGATCATCCATCATGACCAAGTAGGCTTCATCCCAGGAATGCAGGGAAGGTTTAATATACGGAAATCCATCAACATAATACACTATATAAACAAACTCAAAGATAAAAACCACATGATCATCTCCTTAGATGCTGAGAAAGCATTTGACAAAATCCAACACCCATTCATGATAAAGGTCTTATAAAGATCAGGAATTCAAGGCCCATACCTAAACATGATAAAAGCAATCTACAGCAAACCAGTGGCCAACATAAAACTAAATGGAGAGAAACTGGAAGCAATCCCACTAAAATCAGGGACTAGACAAGGCTGCCCACTTTCTCCCTACCTATTCAATATAGTACTTGAAGTCCTAGCCAGAGCAATTCAACAACAAAAGGAGGGCAAGGGGATACAAATTGGAAAGGAAGAAGTCAAATTATCGCTATTTGCAGATGATATGATAGTATATATAAGTGACCCCAAAACACCACCAGAGAACTCCTAAACCTGATAAACAGCTTCAGTGCAGTAGCTGGATATAGAATTAATTCAAACAAATTGATGGCCTTTCTCTATACAAAGGATGAACTGGCTGAGAAAGAGATCAGGGAAACATCACCATTCACAATAGTCACTAACAATATAAAATATCTTGGTGTGACTCTTATGAAGGAAGTGAAAGATTTGTATGACAAGAACTTCAAATCTCTGAAGAAAGAAATTGAGGAAGATCTCAGAAGATGGAAGGATCTCCCATGCTCATGGATTGGCAGAATCAATATAGTAAAAATGGCTATCGTGCCTAAAGCTATCTACAGATTCAATGCAATCCCCATCAAAATTCCAACTCAATTCTTCAAGAATCTAGAAAAGACAATTAGCAAGTTCATCTGGAATAACAAAAAACCTAGACTAGCAAAAACTCTTCTCAACAATAAAATAACCTCTAGTGGAATCACCATGCCTGAACTCAAGCTGTACTACAGAGCAATCGTTATAAAAAGTGCATGGTACTGGTACAGCAACAGACAGGTACATCAATGGAATAGGATCGAAGACCCAGAAATGAATCCACACACCTATGGTCACCTGATCTTTGACAAGGGAGCTAAAACTATCCAGTGGAAAAAAGACAGCATTTTCCACAAATGGTGCTGGCACAACTGGCAGTTATCATGTAGAAGAGTGGAAGTTGATCCATTCTTATCTCCTTGTACGAAGGTCAAGTCTAAGTGGTTGAAGGATCTCCACATAAAACCAGAGACACTGAAACTTATAGAGGAGAAAGTGGGGAAAAGCCTCAAAGATATGGTCACTGGGGAAAAAATTCCTGAACAAAACAGCAAAGGCTTGTGCCATAGGATCAAGAATTGACAAATGGGACCTCATAAAGTTGCAAAGCTTCTGTAAGACAAAAGATACAGTCAACAAGACAAAAAGGCCACCAACGGATTGGGAAAGGATCTTTACCAATCCTAAATCAGATAGGGGACTGATATCCAATATATATAAAGAACTCAAGAAGGTGGACACCAGAAAATCAAATATCCCCATTAAAAAGTGGGGCACAGAGTTAAACAAAGAATTCTCAACTGAGGAATACCGAATGGCTGAGAAGCACATGAAAAAATGTTCAAC
>LR751611.1:50897-135394 GCA_902729485.2 Mus minutoides | reverse complement strand
CCATGTGGAAAAAGGGGAACACTCCTCCACTGTTGGTGGGACTGCAAGCTTGTTCAACCACTCTGGAAATCAGTCTGGCGGTTCCTCAGAAAATTGGTCATAGTACTACCGGAAGATCCTGCAATACCTCTACTGGGCATATATCCAGAAGAGGTTCCATCTGGTAATAAGGACACATGTTCCACTATGTTCATAGCAGCCTTATTCATAATAGCCAGAAATTGGAAAGAACCCAGATGTCCCTCAACAGAGGAATGGATACAAAAAATTGTGTCCATTTACACAATGGAGTACTACTCAGCTATTAGAAACAATGAATATATGAAATTCCAAGGAAATGGATGGATCTGGAAGGTGTCATCCTGAGTGAGGTAACCCAATCACAAAAGAACTCATATAACATGTACTCACTGATATGTGGATATTAGCCCAGAAGCCTAGACTACCCAAGATACAATTTACTAAATACATGAAACTCAAGAAGAATGAAGTTCAAAATGTGGTCTATTCCCCCCTTCCTAGAATTAAGAACAAAGCACACATTGAAGGAGTTACAGAGATCATGTGTGAAGCTGAATCAAAAGGATGGACCAACCAGTTTCTGCGGCTACCAGGGATCCTTCCCATAATCAGCCACCAAAAATAAACACGATTGCATATGCCAGCAAGATAATGCTGAAAGGGCCCAGATATAGCTGTCTTGTGGGAGACTATACCAGTGCCTGGCAAACACGGAAGTGGTTGCTCGCAGTCAGCTATTCGTTGGAACACAGGACTCTCAAGGAAGGAGCTAGAGAAAGTACCCAAGGAGCTGAAGGGGTCTTCAACCCTATAGGTGGAAGAATAACATGAACTAACTAGTTCCCCCTGTGCTCGTGTCTCTAGCTGCATATATGGAAGAAGATGGCCTAGTTGGCCATCATTGGGAAGAGTGGCCCCTTAGTCATGCAGATTTTATATGCCCTAGTACAGGGGAACGCCAAGGCCATTATGTTGGAGGGGGTGGGTAGGGGAGCAGGGCGGGGATGGGGGAGGGTATGGGGAACTTTCTGAAATATAAATGAAGAAAGTATCTAATAAAGAAAAAATAATTTAAAAAAAAGAAGAGCAACAAATTAAAAAAGAAAATATCTAATAAAAAAACATTTTGATTCATTTAGAGTTGGTTGGATATGTTTGCTTTGGTTTGTGTTTGTTTTTGTTTTGTCTACTATTTCTTTACATGTTTATTTTCCCAGTATTTAAGTGAAAGTCTCAAACCAAACAACTGGTTGTTTGTGTATGTTTGAATGTATGTGTTTGTGTGTGTTTAGATTCTCTAAAATCATTTGTCAGCTTGGTTCTATGGCACAAAGTTGCAGTCATGGCCACTCAGAAGTAATTGTTAGTTCCAAGACCACCTAGAGCAGTGGTTCTCAACCTGTGGGTTAGTACCTCTTTCGGTCACCACTCAGATATCCTTCATATTAGATATTTACCCTATGATTTATAACAGTTATAAAGTATGAACAAAATTAACTAATGGTTCAGGGCCCTGAAAACATAAGGAAGTATATGAAAGGGTCACAGCATTAGGAAACTTAAGAACTGACCTAGATTATAGACGTTCAGCCTGAGCAATTTAATGACACAATGCCCCGAATTGAAAACAGAAAAAGTGATCACAAACACAGAAAATTATTATGCCCTGTGGAAACAGAATGCTCTGGGTTCTCTCTCAGCAGAAAACAAAATTGTCCTGCTAAGCCAACTTTTTGAAATGTTAGAAGAATGCATGGACCAGATGTGTAGAAACTTGCCAGTTAAACTTAAAGAATTATTTCATTTTTTTTCAGATTTAAATTTAAATTGAAATGTAGATTAGCTAGGCAGATGAGTCATTTATTTTAGAAACTAAGGGTGTTATTAACATGGTACCCTGAAAATGAGAAAGGGAACGGGAGAAAGAGAGAGAGGTAGAGATGACAGAGAAAAAAATGTGGGGATGTTATTTAGCAATAGACCAACATGTATTCAATTGTGATTCTAATGCTCTCTCTCATTTTTCTTACTAAATTCCCTCTTTTTTTGCATGACACAGCCTCCTCATTTATTTTTTGTTTTTTTTGTTGTTTTTTTTTTTTTTTTAATTTTCTTTATTCCTTTATTCTCTTTTTACTGTCCAGATTTTATTCCCCTCCAGGTCCACACTCTGACTGCTCTTCATCACTTACCTTTTCTTTCTTGAACTTCCCCTGCATCTCCAAAAGGATGCCCCCCAACACATACACTCTCTTACAATCACAAGAAAATTCAAAATTTTAAATGGTTTTACATTCTATGTAACATTTATTTTTATGATGACACAGGAAATAACATGTGATTAACGCATAATAAAAGATGTCCTAATAACAGTCAGAATAAACAATTCACCTTTTTTTCTTACATTAAAGAATGTGCACCACAGGTCCCCCTGGATTTATCTGAAACAATATCACATTTTGACTCAATATACTTCTTCCTAAAGTAGTCTCAACTGCTAAGTGACTGACTATATTGAACAATGACAAAAAATAATGATTGCAGAAACACATTGCCAATTTGGCAAGGATGCTTCCTGCGTATAAAGCATCAGCAAACATGGCTTTATCCTCTGACTTGTGTTTATTGCCAATGAAATTACATTGCAACATAACAGAGCTGAGAGTTCTGGTCCTCTGTATTCCACCACTCAAAAATAACTGACCAGATTGCTTCTGACCAGCACATTCACCAGCTAAGAAGATTCTCTAAGGTAGGTAGGTACCTGGGAATATGAATCCCTTTATGTTAAATATTGCCCATCTTTCACATGTAGGATTTTAACATAATTGTAAATGGGCTGCTTATAAGATATACTTTTTTCACAAAGCCATGAGTCATGAAATGTATTACATTTAGAAAACTTACGCAAGCAACAGAAAGCAATAAATGCTGACAACTTAGGTTAGTGGGTCCACCCAATTCCCTTTTCTCCTTCCTGTACCTTATGGTTCTTATCCCGGGGATGCAGGGATGGTTCAATATACAGAAATCCATCAATGTAATCGACTAACTAAACAAACTCAAAGGAAAAAAAAACAAAAACTACATGACCATTTCTTTAGATGCTGAAAAAGCATTTAACAGAATTCATCACACCTTCATGTTAAAAGTCTTAGAAATATAAGGAAATCAAGAACACCCTCATAGGAGCAGAGGAAGGAGGGATGGGATAGAGGGTTTCCAGGTGGGAGAATCAGGGAAAATGTATCATTTAAAACTTAAATAAAGAAAATATCTAATAAAAAGGGAAAATTTAACAACAACAACAACAAAAAATTCTTAATGGTGGGCTACTGTCAGATGTATTCTGAAAGAGAATTACTCTAAAGTATACACTTACAACCAATTTTGCTTGTCGTAAACATCATACAAAATATAGATTAAGAAAAACTGGTATGTGACATTTGCTCATAATACCTAGAGAAAATTGTTTAAGATACTGTAAAGGCTTACATTATTCAGCTCTCACATTGAAGCTATCAACAGGGTTGACTAGAGGAGCTGACAGGTCACTGTGTACATTGGTATAAAAGAAGAATTCAGGCAATCTGGTTACAGAAAATTATCACAAAGCTTGAGAAAACCTAAAAGAAAATAGACCTAAATAATTCTGTTTGTTTCTGTCCTAGTTACTGATGAAACAGAATGCATAATAAAAAGCAACTGTGAGAGTATCCATTGTACACAAAATGACTCAGTATACAGTTAAAACTAGTCTATATATTAAGTCGTGCTATGATTTTTTATTGTACTATATAAGAAGATTTCTTAGCTATTACTTGTAATAAGAAATTAAATATGATTAAGTTAAAGTGGTAGCATCTCAAATATGAATTTACAGAAACCTGATGCTATAGAACTACAATTTTAATGTAAAAGAAATGAGTAAGTGAAAAATGTCTATCTGAAAATGACTACTGTTAAGCTTAAAGCTTTCATTTTTAAATCTTTTATTACTCAGACTCATAAGGACAAATATGTGACATATTTTCACTCATCAGCTCACAACTCAACAATAAAAACTAGCCCTTTAGTTTAATTTAAATTTTATTGCTGAAAAATATTATGTGACTAATATCATTCCAACAGGAGAATTAAAAAATATTTTAATATATACTGTACTATGTATACTCCATGCGTTATGATGTGTTCCAAATAATGCCATTTAATTTTTTAAAATACTTCTAACCCACCATTGTGCTTTATCAGGGACTACTGGAAAGATGAAGCTATTGTATTTGGTCTTTGATCTCTGGGTTCTTATAGGATGCTTCCTGGTGAATATCCATTGTCCTGGCCACAAACCTTCATGTTCTCTTATTATGTCTTTATGTCAGGCTATTTAATTTATTTTTCTGTATATCCTAATATATACAAGCTGAAAATTACTGGTGAATTATGAATGAAGTGCTTTAATTTCCACTTTGAAAATCTGTTTTAATTTAATATTTACAGAGATTATAGTAAATCATTAGGAAAATAGCAGATGTACCAAAGAAAGTTGACTAATGCATCATATCCAGATCAATATCAGGATGTCCAAAAGGAAAAAAAATTTTCAGCAAGTTCTTTGTTGCATAAAAAACAAAAATAATGTGGACTGTCTTTCCTATACTCTGCCTGTAGACAATTTACAGAAAAATGACGAAAAACTTTACCTGTACTGTTCAACATTTAAAATTGAATATTTTTAATCTCATGTTTTCCATGGGTTTGTGAAATAATAAGTTAGAGTAAGAGTAACATAAATGTATTATGAAATAATATAGTTCATAAATAATATGAATAGAAAATACAGGGCATATGGAAGGAACAAGACGAGCAGAACTGTGAGGGGCCATGAGGAGTGAACTGGGTATATATCCCTGACATTTACTACAGAGTTGCAAAGAAAGAATGTGGTCAGAGTAAAAGCTAGCACAGTAAGAACCTAAGGAGCAAGATCTTTAAGGAAAGGAAAGATGTTAACTGAGCTTCATTTTCTGAGGAATGTCTTTATTCTCTACAAACTATAATTAAGAGAAATGGATATAATAGAAGGTCCAGTTCAGGTGTTATAAACAATCCTTTTATTTTTTACAAACCCTTCCTGGTTATTGCTCCCCAAACTCCCTATCCTATCCCCCCTTTACCTGCTCCCCTTTACCTCTATGAGGGTACTCCTCCTTGCACTCAACCACTCCTGCTTCCCTTTCTAGTATCCCCCTACTCTGGGGCATCAAATATCCAAAGGACCAAAGGCCGCCCCTCCAATTGATGTCAGATAAGGACATCCTCTGATACATATGTATCAGGAGCCAAGAATCCATATAGACTTCTTGGTTGGTGGCTTAGTCCCTGGGAGCTTTAAGTGATCTGGTTAGTTCATATTGTTCTTCCCATTGGGTTGAAATCCCCTTCACCTCCTTCATTCCTTCCCCTAGATCTTCCATTGTGGTTCCCAGGCTCAGTCATATGGTTGGCTGTTAGTATCTGCATCAGTATAGGTCAGTTGCTAACAGAATCTCTCAGGGAACAGTCATACCAGGATGCTATTAGTAAGCACTTCTTGGCATGAGCAAAAGTGCCTAGGTTTGGTGTCTGCAGATGAATTGGATTCTTAGGTGGGGTGGTGTCTGCATAGCCTTTTCTTCAGAGTCACTGCACCACAATTTGTTTTCATATTTCCTATAGACAGGAACAGTTCGGGGTGGATGTATCAATCATTTGCTTGGGGGACTGACACAAGGCATTTGGCATGATGATCCCTAGTTCCATGGCTTTCTTGCAAACCACACAATTTCATCGTTTGTTGAGGGAGAATAAAATTCCATTAGATGTATCAGCCATGTTGTCTTTATGGATTCCTCTGATGAAGAAAACCAAGGCTATTTTAAACTTGGTTACTATGAACAGTGGCATAATAAAGGCATATGAGGTTTATTTTTTATCAAGCCACAGACTCGATCTTTAGATATTAAAAATAAATAATCTGTTTTCTTGATAATGGCACAACAGAAGCCAAAACAGGTAAACTAGAACAGATTCAGCTTTTACTTTTTGAGTTGTAATTAGTTTTATATTCTGTGCATGGTAACACTTGAAAAACCCTATCTTTTTACCCATGCCATACTGACTCTGTTTCTGTATAGGTCTTTTCCCATGGAAGTCTTGAAGGTCATTGCCTCACATATGTTGGTTCTCTACTCTAATTTTCCTTAGTTCGGGGGAGTGGAACAGAGAACCAGGAAACAAGAGTTAGTAGAAACGTGTTCCTGTGCATTGTCATACACAACAGAGGAACTGAGTTCGCTCTTATTTGGATATGCTTTATCTAGTAATTCTGAGGATACTGGAGTGTTCTTTTCATAGTCAAGGTGTCTATCTAATTTTCTATCTCTTTATCTGCTTTAACAGATCTTTCTCAAATAACTTTCCCCAACCTTTGTAAGTACTTCGTTTGAATTCTCAACATTAACTATAGGGAATTTTCCCTGATGTGTTTGCTATTTCTCAACAGGAGTCCCAATCAGCATATAATTTTGTATTGTTATTTTTTTTTTAGATAGGTGGATGTAACAATGATTTCTGTAGTGGGAGGATACACCAAATATTAGGTTTGATTATAGTGCATATGACAGAGAAGAATCCAATACTAGTTATAAATAATAGTTACTTTTCAGCAATGATATGGCTCTGCATCCATTTATTTTAATATTGTTAACTATGTGAATAGGAAACCAGCCACAAAGTCCTTGATTTAGTGCATATGACGTTGGTGTCAATGTGGAAATTTATAAGCCTCTACAAAACTGGAGAGAGCAGAACAAAGAAATTTGAGATGATTAAAAGGCCGTGCCTAAGGACGCAAAAGTAATTCCATAGATTAACCATGGCATATTTTACCACTGCTTATGAAATTGTCCTTGAAGGGACAAGTGTTCAGGGTTAGCCTAAACTTTGGAATTGGTAAAGGCAATATGACAGCTGGACAACTTAGAAAATTAACTCAACATGTGAATCAATGGATTGTTCTAGACCATCTTGATTTAGAATCAGCAGCAAAGGAACAAGAGCACATACTGTCCCTCTGCTTAACATGGTTCTTTGTGTTCTATAGTTTTGCCACGTCATTGCAAAAGCATCCCTGCCACTCAAGCAATTCCTCACTGTTCATCTATCAAAAGCACTTCAACTTCCTAAAGCAGTTATTTACTTCAACACATTTTAACTGTGTTTATTTTTCCTGTTGAATCTTAGGAAAAATCAGTAAAGTTGGTTTTACAATAGAAAGGAAGTCAGTGAGTGTCCATCCAGTGCTCTACCAAGGCAAGCAATTCCTAGACATGTAGACAAGATTCAAAACTCATAGTAATGTGTTCCTAATAGGACTCCGGCATGAACATCATTATAACACATAATCTTATGATTCCAGGATGTGGAAACATATATGACTGTAATTTTCTAAGACATATAACCAACCAAACAAACAAACAAAAAAACAGATTTTTCTTTAGTCATGTAGATGTTACATTATACAACAACAGCATTTACACTACACAGACAACAATTCAGCATCTCTTTGACCTGTATTTGAAACTTCATCCTTTCACAGTTCCTAAAATTATGTCCTATATCACAGTACTGAGTGGTCCTAATTTGGTTGATTAATATTTAATTAACAAGAAGTCACAACTTCTGTGTTGTATTTTCATATTCCAGATGGGTGGAGTTTCCTTGAACTCAAGCTAGTTTCCTCCAACTCAGATCCACAAACCCATTATTGGCACAGGACTATTTTTCTTTTATTCCTTTTAAATTCTATTGAATTCCCACCAATTTCCCATTAAAATTATTCCTTTATTTTGAAAGAAATATATTATAAAAATTTCAAAATCACAGGTGGAACAACACAATGTAGTGAGCACAGTAATCCATGCTCAGAAGACAAATAACATGTTTTTTCCCTCCCTTCCTGGATTGTAACTTCAATGAATGTATCAAGAGCATCTTAAATATGGGTAAAGACCAAGACAGTAGAAAGGGGGGATGAGAAATTTCCCTTTTTTTTTTTTTTTTTTTTTGGTCATGAGTAAGCGGCCACTCTTATCTCACAGAGTCTAATTGTTACATGCTTCTCTCTAGTAGGAAGAACGCTTATTATAAGTCAATAGACAGTTGTCTACAAAAAAAAAAAATATCTAACTACTCCTGCTTCCAGTATTAGAGAATTTTTTAAAAAGAACATGGCTTACAAACGCAGGTGAGCAGATGACTTGAGAGAGTAGAGCTTTTAGGAGCTATTTAAAATTAGACCTTGCTAAGAAAGAGTATATGCTAATTGTCTAGCAGATATCTAATTTAGAATTGTTTATTTTCTTCCTCCCACAGCCTGGTGAGTTTCTAGAACAACATCATCCTGGAGGATCAACACATCATCTAGATCCTACTCCTCCTCTTCTTCGTCGTCCTCTTCATGATGGTCCAAAAATTGGTCAACTACATGGTCAACACTTGATTTCAAAACGTCTTAAATTTTTAATTCTTCCTCCCTATGATGGACTTCGCAGCAATCCTCTTACTCGACCTCCTGCAATAGTAAAATCAAATGAAATACAACTTCACAATTTAATGATATATCCGCCTCCTCTCTTTATCAGAGTCCCTAAAAATACTTGAAGCTGGTTGAAAAACTCACTGAGCACTTGAGCTAACGTAATGACTAATTTTCTGAGAAATAATCTTTAAAGTCTTAAGAAACAATGTTTAGCCAAGCATTATAGAAAATGATAATAAAGAGCTGAGCATACTTATACACCATGTAGTGTTGTCATCATTGTAATTACCTTGCCACTTACTGTTTTATTTCCATAAATTTAAATTTCCAGAAACCAAAGTTGTTCCAGAAGATAAAGTGGTCGCTAGGGGAAATAAAACTGTATTGTACAATCATGAAAACAGAACAAAAGGCATTAAGATGACCCCTTGTGTGGGGAATTGCAGGCTGGTCTCCAGTTAAGCTGAGGTCTGAACCCCAATGGTCATAATTCACCTGCATGACATGGTAGGCATTCTCTCATGCTTCTGGAACTCCAGCCCCTGCCTAAGGTTCCACCTCCCACAGCCACAACAAGAGATGCATGGTCAGTTGTCACATAAGCAATGGCACAAGCTTCTGACCTTCAGGCTAAACTCCTCTCCAGTTACCTAGCAACAATGAAGACCAAAAAAGGGGTGCTCAGCCCATACCTCATTCTCTTGCTCTCTTACTCTCACTCTTATTCCTTTGTCCTCTCACTTCTCTGTCCTCTTCCTTTTCTCTTTGTCTTCTCTCCTCTCCCATTCTCTCTCTCTCTCTCTCTCTCTCTCTCTCTCTCTCTCTCTCTCTCTCTCTCTCTCCTATCTTCTCTTGTTCTCCTGTATTTCTATAATAAAGCTCTTAAAAAATAGACAGTCTCTGCTCCTTTAAGTTCTGCTGAGCACTCTGGTTAGTGTTGGAAACCTCTTCCCCTATTCCCTCTCTCCCACAACCCTGGTAGCTTTAGCAAAGTAGCTCCCGGGGGGTCCCCAGGCAGGGCTGCCTCATGACCCCCCTGAAGAGTGGGATAGAGGAATGCCCACCCATGGTTGAGTGGATAGGGTAAGTAGCAACCTACCCAGGCCTGACTGACCAGAGAATAGGGAAACTCTGGCAGGGCAGTGGGCATCTTTTCCTCCCCTACTTTCCCCAGGGCCACCAGCACCCCCCCCCCTTTATTTTGTTCCCAACACCCTTGAGAGTCACCCATCAAATAATTACTAATCAAAATAATATGGTGGCATAAATACAAACAGCATTTCCTAAAAATTTATGTGTAAGGTGTCATCATTATATTTTGTCCGACAAGGACTCTACATACATGGATTCAACCAAACTAGCAAAAGACTCAAAAATATATTAGATGTGTGCTGAACATATAATGTTATAGCATTATTTCTTCAATAATCCATAACAGCCATATTATATAGCATTCATATTATCATGAAAATTATCAGCAATCCAAAGTTTGTTTAATGTGTGTAAGAACCTATCATTTTCAGTGCTGTACTTGAATATGTATCATAACACACACACTTGCTCTAAAAACAGGCCCCCAAATTGACTAAGGGACTATTGTCCTTATAACAAATTTCATTTTATCTTTGAGTTCTAAAGAAGCATATTCCAAGATATTAAAATGTGATTGGGGATATATTGGAATACAATTCACTTTTGTTTTAATCTGTTTGTATTCTCTTTCTGACAACTATTCCCACTTCTGAAAAGAAATTTAAACTATGGAAATGTATACCTCAAGAAAGACTAACAGCTATGGAGAAATAAACAAACAAACAAACAAACAAAACCCAAAATGGTAACTACTTTGTTTATGCCACTACCTGCTTCCTTTATTCTTGGAAACATGAACCACAGTCCTCCACTTTTAGGCTCATGTCTTAAATACTCTCCAGCCCTCCTTTTCTTTTTTGTCTCCTCTCCTCCTAACCACCCAAGTAACCAGCACTACAGGCCACCCTCTCACAATGTGGAATCCACTTCTGCTACAACAACTATGGTTGCCATCACAACTGTTTCTGCTGCTTCTGTCAGCAAATGTAGTGATGCCAGTAACATCAATCCTCTTAGCAGCATCCACCCTGATACTTCCCCAAATGGTGGGGCAGAGGAGACTCTCTCAACTAACAAAGATGACACTGGTCCAACTGAGGCAGTAGACAACACCTTATATGCTTATGATAGCATCACCCCAACTTCTACAGACAGTACTCTAACTGCTACAAGTAACAATAACCCAACTGCCACACAAATTACCTCCAACTATGCTACAGGAAAAAAACCTGTAAGAGGTAGAGATTTCATCACTCTGTTGGTAGCAGCTATAAAGACAATGCAAACTAATTTTTTAAAAAATTTCCACCATATTTTGTAAATAGATTTGTACACCCATACACACTGAGTGTGTGTGGTATGTGTGTGCGTGTGTGCTTGTTTGACAACAGAGTACTTGACACAATCATTGAGATGAAAAAAGAAAGACAGTGCTTTTCACATTATCTAAGGGAGGGACTCTGCTTACGCTTTGTACTTGACAAATTCTAGACTTTTAAATTAATAGCCACATTTTCTTTTTTAACTTATTATGTAAATTCTTGGATGTGCAAAAATAATTAGGGCTTGTGGGAACATATGAAATGTTGATGTTTTTATTGTAATTATAACAATTATAATGTATATAAAATATAGCTACATAAATCATTTGTTGTTTGGAATTTCATGGATACTTCAATGAAAGCTAGCTATTATCAGGTAAGTTTATTGACAACCCAAACTACACAGCTACAGATTCTGACTACTTTAAATAGTAGGTTAAAAGTGGGTTAGAAGCATTTGAGTACCCTTATTAATAGTAAGTTTTGAAAAATAAAGCCCTATCTATCTATCTGTCTGTCTATCTATCATCTATCTATCTATCTATCTATCTATCTATCTATCTATCTATCTAACCATCTATCATATCTTTTAATTTCCACCAACAATATAAACAAAATAACAGGAATTATCAATCATTTGTCCTTAATGTCTCTCAAAATCAATGGACTCAGTTCTCCAATAAAAAGAAAAGCTAATAGACTGGATGCAAAAACATGATCCTACCATCTACTGCATACCAAAGATACACCTCAATGTCAAAAACAGACAATACCTGAGACTACAGAGTTGAGAAAAAAATATTTTCTAATAAATGGACCTAAGAAGCCAACTTGTGTACCATTTTAATATCTAAAAAAAAATAGACTTCCAGCCAAAATTAATCAAAAGGGATGAGGAAGGACATCTCATATACATCAAAAGAAAAACTATCAAGATGACATCATGCTGCACATATCTGCTCCCAATACTAGGGCACCACATATGTAACAAGAAACATTACTAAAACTTAAATCACACATAAATGTCACACATTAAAACTGGGAGTCTTTAATACCACACTTTGAACAAAAGACAGAACTAAACAAAGAAATAATGGAATGAGAAGACTTTAAGACTCAAGTAGCCCTAAAAGATATCTATGGATATTTCACTCAAACACCAAAGAATATATGTTCTTCACAGTATCTCACAAAATATTCTCAAAATTTGACAAAAACTAAGTTACAAAGCAATTCTTAACAGATACAAGAAAATGCTCACATATTACAAACTCATAGAAAGTGAACAATTCTCTACTGAATGACTATCAGTTAAAGAAAAAATGGGAAAGAATTTAAAGACTTCCTAATCTCCAATGAAACCTGATGAAAAATATACCCACAATCTTGAGAAACTAAGGTAGTACTGGTTAAAAAAAAACGCCTAATTCATTATATAAGGTCACAGTCATCATGAAACACAAACTACAAAAAGACTCAATCACAACAACAACAACAAAAAGAAAATTACACACCCTTTTCTCTTCTGAGCATTAGTACAAAAATATTCAACAAAACACTCACAAACTGAGTATTTTATTTTGGCATAAAAACACATAAAACAAAAATCTTTAAACATGATCCATAGGCTGTGTCAGAGAAGCAAAGATGTTTAAAACTAGGATAAATAGTCAATGAAATCCCTCATGTAAAGAAATTTAAAAAGTAAAACTACAAGATCATCTCATTAGATGCTGAAAATGCCTCAGACAAAACCGAACACCTAAGGTAAAATCTTGGATAGAAGGGAGATACAAGAAACATAACTAAACATAAGAAAGGCAATAACAGCAAACCAAGAGAAATGTCAAAATAAATGTGTAGAAAACTCAAAGCAACTCCACTAAAATCTGGTACAACACAAGGCTATCCACTCTCTCCATATCTGTTCACTTGAAATTACAGTTATAGCAGTGAGGCAGCTAAAGGAGATAAAGTGGATACAAATTGGAAAGAAATATCAAAGTATTATTTTCAGGTGATATAATAACATATATAAGTGAACTCAAAAATTCCTTCTGTAGAACCACAAAATTCTGTGTAGAACCAGAGAACTCCTACATCTGATAAAGACATTCAGAAAAGGGGCTGGATAGAAGATTGTGGGGAATTGCAGGCTGGACTCCATTTGAGCTGAGGTTTGAACCCGAGGTCATAATTCACCTACATGACCGGATAGGTGTTCCCTCATGCTCCTGCCCCTGCAGCCCCCTCAAGAGAAGCGTGGTTAGTAGTCACTTAGACAATGACCAAAACCTCTGACCTTCAGGCTAAACTTCTACCCAGTTACCTAACAACAGTAAAGTCCATAAAAAGGGGCGTTCAGCACCCATCTAGCTCTCTCACTTCTTGCTATCTTACTTGTCTCCCTCTCACTCCTAACTCTCACCCTATCTCTTCCCTTTCTTTGTCTTCTCTCCTCTCTCCTTTCTCTTTGTCTTTTCCTCTACTCTCTCCTCTATCTTACTCTTTCTCTCTAGTCTTTCCTCTCTCTCTTTGTCTTTCTCTCTTTCTTTCTTTATGTCTCTCTCTCTCTCTCTTTCTAACTTCTCTCTTTCTCTCTGCATTTCGATAACAAAGCTCTTAAACTATAGAGAGTCTCTGCTCTGTCAAGATCTGCTCTGTACTATTGTCAGTATTGGGAACCCCTTCCCTCATCCCTCTTACCCATAACACCAGGACTACAGGGTGTGGCCCTGGGGCACAAATGTTGGGGGATGCCCCTTGTGCACCCACAAGTGAGTGGCACAGAGGCTCAGATGCCCCCCCAGGGGTGAGTGGAAAGTGTCCAGCAGCCCTCCCCTGACTGACTGATCAGAGAATAGGGAACAGTGGTAAATTTGGAACTCTTTTCCCTTCCCCAGGGCTATCTTTTTATTTTATTTTATTTTATTTTTTGGTTCCTACAAAAGATTAACTCCAAAAACAGTAGCCCTCCTTTATACATACAACAACTGGGCTAATAAAAAAATCAGAAAACAACACCCCTTCATAATAGGTAAAAATAATATAAAATATATCAGGGTGAAAGACACCTATAAACAGCCTGTCAAAACTTTGAAGAATAAAATAGTAGTATATATCAGAAATTGAAAGATCTCCCATTTCATTGAGCAGATCCAAAGAATTAATATAATTAAATTAGCAATTCTTCCAAAAGCATTCTAAAGATGCACTACAATCCATGTCTTAAGTCCAACACAATTCTTTACAGATCTTGATAGAAAAATATTTAACTTCATATGGAAGAACAAGAACCCATGATATTTAAAATAATCCTGTATAATAAAAGAACTTTTGGAGATTTCAGGATGTACTACAGAGCACTAGTAATAAAAATGCATGGTATTAGCATCAAAACAGATAAGTAGATCTATGGAATTGAGTAGGAGATCCGGACATAATACCATAGACTTAAGGACACCTGAATTTGATTAAGATGCTTGTGATTCTTTGTATATGATTGTCAGGTAGAATCACACTATTAGGAGGTGTGACCTCATTGGAATTTTTGTGTCACTGTAAGTGTGGGCTAAAAACCTTCACCCTAGCTGCCTGGAGTCAGTCTTCCACTAGTAGACTTCAGATGAAGATGTGGAACTCTCAGCTCCACCTGCACAATACCTCCATGAATGCTGCATTGTTTCTGCCTTGGGACAGTGCACTAAATCTCTAAACCTGTAAGCCAGTCCCAGTTAGATGTTGTGCCTATATACTTGCCTTGATCATGGAGTCCATTCATAGCAGAAAAACAGTAACTAAAGCAATGACAGATATGTGCAATGGGAAAAAAGAAAGCATCTTCAATAAAAGATGTTGGTCTATTTAGATGTCAGTATGGAGAACAATAAAAACAGATCTATATCTATCACCTTGCACAAAACTCAAGTGCAAATGGATCAAACACCTCAACACAAAAATGATGCACTGAATCTAAAAGAAGAGAACAAAGGTGAATAACATTGAACATATTGGCACTTGGAACACCTTTCAAAACAGAGCACAGGCACTAAGATCAACAGTTAATAAAAGGTTTATCATGAGGCTGTAAAGCTTCTACAATGCTACAGACAACATCAATAGTACAAAATGGCACCCATTCTACAGAAAGCTAATTTCCAAAATATGTAAAGAATTTAAGAAAATAGGCATCAACCCTACAGATGGAACAACAATATGAACTAATCAGAACCCCCAGAGCTCATGTCTCTAGCTGCATATGTATTAGAAGATGGCCTAGTCGGCCATTATTGGGGAAGAAAGGCCCTTGTTCTAGCAATGTTTATATGCCCCAGTAGAGGGGAATGCCAGGGCCAAGTAGTGGGAGTAGGTGGGTAGGAGAGCAGGGTGGGGAGGGGGTATAGGAGACTTATGGGATAACACTTGAAATGTAAATGAAGAAAATATATAATAAAAAAAGAAATAGGCATCAACAAATCACAAAATGCTAAACAGAGAGTTCTCAACAGAGAAATTTGAAATAGACAAGAAACATTTAAGGAAATGCTCAACACCATTAGCCATCAGGGAATTGCAAATCAAACCACTCTGCAATTCTATCCTTTCTTGTCAGAAACGCTAAGATAAAAAATCCTGCTAGAAATCATGTGGAGAAAGGAATAAGCTCTTCTATTGCTAAAGGCAGCACATTGTTGTTCAACCACTTTGGATATCAATATGCTCATAAATTGGTAAGCAATCTAACTCAAGACTCAGCTATAGACTTCTGTGGGCATGTATGCCAAGAATACTCCATCTTGTGGCAAGACCCATGCACAGCTATGCTCATAGCAGCTTTTTTTTGCAATAGCTAAAGAGTAGAAACAACTGTGTTGCTCCTCAAATGAAGCATGAAAAAAAATGCATTACTTTACAAAAAAAGGGGTGTTACTCTGCCGTTAAAAACCATTAATCATGAAATTTGAAGACAAATACATGGAACTAGAAATAAATCATCCAAAGAGAGGTAACCCAGACGTGAAAGACAAACATGGTAAGTATTCACTTATAAGTGGATATTAAATGTCAAGTAAAATATAATCATGCTACAATGAACAAACATAGAGAGCCTTTTGTTGCTTACTTGTGAGATACTTGTCCTCCTGCTGAGTTGCTTTTTTGAGCTTTCTTCTGAATGTATGTAGCATAAAGTTGCTTACTTTGCCTCTTTTGGTTGATGTTTTTGGGAGGCCTATACTTTTTGAGGGGATAAAATGGTTGTTGGCCCTGGGGAAGATGGGAGTTTGGGGAGAAAGTTTGGAGGGAGGAAAGCAAAAAGAAACTGCAATCAGGATGTAATAATGTATGAGAGAAGAATAGAAAAACAATACTAAGGAAACAAACAAGGTCTCCTCGCAATGAATAAGGAAACTCTGGCAGGTTCAGTCTCTACAGAGAGGATTGTACAAAGGAAGAAACATTTTATTCTTTCATTTTCTCTGTTCCCCATTTTTCTTTAATTTTCATAATGATCGGCCACTCAAATGTATACTGAAACTACAATTTATTCTAAAGTATAAACCTTTTGCTTGTTTTATTTTCTATTTTTTCTATATGTTATTTTATTCAATTATATTTCATATGTTATTTCTCTTCACAGTTTCCCCTTCACAAACCCCAATCTGCTCCCACCTACCCCTGCCCCTATGACAGTGCTCCCCCACAAACCTACACACTCTCACCTCACTGCCCTAGCATTTCCCTGTGTTGGCTCATCAAGCATCCACAGGACTAAGGGTCTCCATATCACTGATGCCAGATAAGGCCATCCTCTGCCAAATTGCAGATGGAGCCATGGACACCTCCATGTGTACACTTTGGTTGGTGCTTTAACCTGGGAGGTTTGGGGGATCAAATTAGTTTATATTGTTCTTCCAGTGGAGCTGCAAACCCCCTCAGCTCCTTCAAATTCCTATGAAATATATCTTCAGGAACAACAATATATCACATTTGCTCATAATATTTAGTGTAACATTGTTCCTAAGATCATTTCAAGGGCTGTACAGTTTGCCTGCCACATTTAAGCTAGCAGTGGAACTGGATTTAGTATCTGACCGGCCACTTTTATACCAGTTTGAAGGAAGAGTTCAGGCAATGTGGGTTTTGAAATTGAATACAATATTTATGAGAACGTAACTAAAAATAGTGCTAAAAATTTCTGTCCTTTTTGATCTTGATTAGTGGGACACAGTTGGATGCTAGAATGCAGATTTGTGAACATTCATTGTAAACTAACATTACACAATTTGATGTTAAATCTAGGCCAATTAATAAATGATAATTTGATTTTACCCAATAAGAAGGCTTATTCCTTAACTTATAGGTATCATGAGAAATTCAGTTTATCCCATTTGACCAACTTAGCATGTTAATATATCAAATGTATGTGTGTCAGCCAAAGCCTATTATTATAAAACAAAACTACAGGGTAAAGGATCCATTTCAAAATAATTATTGTTTAATCAATAACTTTATTTGGAAATGATCTGTTTTACAGACTCTCCATGGAAAAATGTAAGGTGTTTTCTCCTGCATCATCTCAAACATCAACAATATAAATTAGTCCCATCAATTTACCATCAAATATTATGTGTAGGGTGTAGTTTAAAAAACAGACCTCTGTAAACTGACTTAGCACAGGCACTGGCTGTCCAGCCTGCCCCCATGATTCCCGCAGTTACTTTGTGGCCAAGTAGCTCTGATCTTCCCAGGCCATCCATCCCCTGTGACGTAGCCTGTAAGAAGTCCACTATGACTTGTATAATTCCAGTTATCCCTATAAAAGGAGAACACTTAAGGCTGGTATTATACCAACCAGATTTATAATGGTAAATCTCAAACCCTAAAATGCCTCCACAAATAACACAAAACGTTATTGATATAAATACAAGCTACACAATAGATTAGACACTGTACCCTAAATCACTTTATTGTCATCTCTGTAATCCTTAGCTACTTGCAGCTTTACCATGCCACATGGATCATATCCATCTTCTCCTCCTGGTTCCATTCTCTCTCTCTCTCTCTCTCTCTCTCTCTCTCTCTCTCTCTCTCTCTCTCTCTCTCTCTCTCTCCCCTTCTCTTTTCAATGCCCAATAATATGCTCTAGCCTTACCTGCTGATTAACATTTAACCTGACCTCACTTACAGTCGCCCTTCCTAAGGGAGCAGAAAAACAAACAGTAATTCACAACCTTTCCTCCTTTTTCTCCAATAAAACGTCTCTTCTCTCTCAGATAAAAATTAACCACATGAACTAATAGCATTCTGTAATATATAATGTATAAGATACACTTAACATCCAGTCCATCAATATTCTCAAATAATTAAGCACTATAACATCTATCCTAACTTAAATAGGCATATAATTTTATACATTTATTGTCCTGGTTTGCATTGTATACTACCTGAAGAACATCTGAAATACACACACACACACACACACACACACACACACACACACACAGAGAGAGAGAGAGAGAGAGAGACAGACAGACAGACAGACAGACAGACAGACAGACAGACAGACACACCCACGTGATCTTATAGGATGTTTCCTGGGGAGTATCAGTTGTCCCTGCCACATATCTTCATATTCCCTTATTAACTTTTATGTCAGAATTTTTATTGTTATTTATATGTATTCACTAATATATAAATCAAAAATACCTTATAAATACCACTCTAGTATTTTCATCTCTGTTTTAAAATTCTGATTTAATATGATAGACAAGAATGATGATTGCCATGTTGAAAGCTCATATTTATAACCTTTTGCAGATATTACTATACAAATAAATCATGTGTTTTTCCGCACTCCAGAACCTGCACAGGGAGCTCTTTCTTGACCTAATTATAAAGTTAATTTTCATGATATCCATGTCCTCCAAATATAAGAAAAATGATGTATGGATTATCAATGCAATCTTTTCCTTATAAAATTAATCTAGAGAACATTTTAATCTGACAAGTAACTTGAAGCTATTGTATACTATACTTAAGATTAAAGCTTCCATAAGCTGGTTACATGAAACTTGATATGATAAATAATTGCTGCCATACAGAAGGAGTAAGGGAACCAGGTGGTAGAGAAGATCAGAAGTGGAGTGGTATTCAGAGCCAGGTGTGGAGAAGTAGAGGACAATCAGCAAGGAATGTCTGATTGCTGTGAAAATGAATGAAGGTCTGTAAAGGAGGACCTAGGAAGCATCTCCAGGAAGAGAGGGAAACCTGGGATAGGAGAGGTACACAGGAATCGAAGCAGTGTCCTTAGCTGTGACTCACAGCCTTGGAGATATGAAGCCTGGGGAGGCTGTCCCCTGTGTAAAGGAAGAAATCCTAGTGAAGCAATAGGGACAGCAACCCATCCACAAAACATTGACCCAAAACTGATCATGTCTACAAGAGATGCAAAAACTGGGGCTACAGCAGATACTTAGGTAATGGACAACTAATAAATGGCCTAACATGAGACCCATCCCATGAACAAGCACTTATCCATGACACTATTAATGATACTCTGTTATGCTTGCAGACAGAAGTCTAGCTTGGCTAACCTCTGAGAAGCCCTCCCACCCTCTGATTCAGACAGATGTAGACACCCACAGCCAAACAATGGATGGGGTTTAGAGCCTCTTATGGAAGAATAGGAGGAAGGACTGCAGCACCCTCAAAGGATTAAAAACTTCACAGGAAGACCAATAGAATTAACTAACATAGTTCCTTGAAGATCTCAGAAACTGAACACCCAATCACAGAACATAGAGTAAATTGAACTAGGCCTCCCTAGCACATATACAGCAGATATGCAGCTTGGTTTTCAAGTGTGTTCTGAACAACTGGAGTATCTAATGCTGTTACCTATTGATTGGAAATGCCCTTCTAGCTGGGCTGCCTTCTCTTGCCTTAGTGAGAAAAGAAGTGTCTAGTCTCACAGAGACTGGAAGTGCCAGGGATGGGGAATAGGTAGTTGAGACTCAATATCTCAGAGAAAGGAATGAGGGAGGGAGAAAGACAGTGGGAGGAGGTGACTGGTAGGGAGGCAGTTAAAAGATGTAAACTTAATAAGTAAATTAAAGAAATTATTTAAAAATATTAAATTATAAATAAATTAATAATTAAATAAATTTAATTAATAACTAATTGAATAATCAAATAAGAAAATTAATAACATTGCCTTCAATTAGGAAAAAAATATTCTTTGTATATGAGCAGAAAAATGGCCAATCATGTCTTGAGTATTCATTACATACAATTTTTAGATGTTGTGTATCTTCCCCACACTGAGAATTTATTTCTCAGCAACTAAACCTCATTTTCTGAACTTGCACCCAGAGTGAGCAGCCTGTGAAATGGAACCCTTGTATCTGTTGTCTGCCATGATTAAATCTACTACTAAGAATAGAGCACTAGTCCCATAGAAATATCTAGAAATATCTAGAAATTATCTAGAAATATTATATTTCACTAACTATCAATAAAGGAGTTATACTGGGAGTTAAGAGCAAGAGGCAAACAGAGATGTGAGGGGACATGAGGAGTCAATTTGCCAAATAGGACTGACATTTCCTATGGAGTTGCAATGAAAAAAGTATTAAGACTGAAATTAAGCAAGGTTAAATATCCTAGACAGCAAGATTTTTAAATAAATGTCTTAATTAGGGTATTATTGCTGTGAACAGACAGCATGATCAAGGCAATTCTTATAAGGCACCACATTTATTAGGGGATAGTTTACAGTTTTAGAATCTCAGTCCATTATCATCATTACAGGAAGTATGGCAGCTTCCAAGAACACAGAGTGCTAGAGAAAGACCTGAGAGTTCTACATCTTGATCCAAAGACAAATAGAACACAATGTATCTTGGTCACTAGGCAGAACTGCTGAAGGCAATGTGTCAGATGGCAAATTATGGAAAAAACTCAACAAATCAATGAATGAATGAATGAATGAATGGTTATTGTCAACAAAATATTATTTCCAGACCATGTTGACTTAGGATCAGCAGCACAGGAACAAGAGCACATGCTGTCCCTCTGGTTGACATGGCTCTTTGTGTACTATAATCTTCCTACCTCATTTCAAAGATTTCCATTCCACTGAAGCAATTCCTTACCTTTCATCTATCCAGAGCACTACAACTTCTAAAAGCATTTGTCCCCTTAAAACATTTTAAAGCTGTGTTTATTTTTAATGTTGAACCTTAGGAAAATCACTAAACTGGGTGTTAGCATAGCAAGTGAAACAATGAGTGTTCACCAATTGTTGTACCAAGGCAAGTCCTGAATAGACGTCTAGGCAATATCAAATAACTCACAGTAAATGAGCTGTAAAGAGAAAACAGGTATGAATTTCAGGATATCATAACTTATCTTATATCCTCCATTACATTGAAATATGTAAGATTCTCATTTTAGTGTTGACAAAAAGAAACAGTTTTCTGTTGTCATGCCTATTCTACAGGATATAATCACAGCATTTATACACCAGAGACAACTAATCTGCCTCTCTTTGGCCTATATTTGAAACATCTTGGATTGTAACTACTCAATCTACATAGACACATAGACACGTGAAACAAATCTGTAACTCCCTGATAATAGGCTATAATGATTTCTTAGATTACAGATACTGGAAGATGTTTTGAAACTTACAGGATTTAAAATCTAAAACAATTCTAAGTTCTTGAGTGATAGACTAATTTAGCAGTATGTATGGCAACTACATCCATTTGTGGTTTATTTCAGTGAGCCTGTCTACTATGGCCCAGCTTAAGAGTTTAGTCATATTTTCTTTTCATTCTAAGCCATCTGAGCTTTCACTGAGAATCTGTATACTGAGAACAAAAGGAGAAATATTTTCTCAGTGTGTCTTGAGGATTTTACTTAAAAACATGTGACAATTTCTGTTGATGCAAAATACTTTAACACAAATTGGGACTGTAAGAAGCCTGTTTGTCAAAGCACAGACTACACTTGGCATAGACATGTCCTTTTCTCAAGTGACTCAAAAGCCAAAAGAGGTGCCTAGAATTCAGTTTTATCCTCATCTCAAAGATAACTTTCTCACACTTCATAAAATTACATCATGTAGCATAGTGCTGAGTGGCACCATTTTGGTTCATTAATGTTTAATGAACATGTAGTAACAAACTTCCTGTACAACTTTCATATGTATGTTGGGTGGATTTTCCTTGACCTTACACTAGTCTCCCCCAACCCAGATCCATGATCACCTTGCCTACACTGGACTATATTTACTAAGAATCATTCTTTTTTACTTCTAGTGAATTCCCACCAGTTTCCCTTCAAGTTTACAGTTAATTATAAAAGAAATACAATATGATAATTTCAGAAACACAAGTGGAACTAGAAAATGCAGTAAGCACAGTAAACTATGCTCAGAAGACAAGTATCATGTATTCTTTCTCAGGTCCTAGACTATAACATCAATTAGGATTAAGGTCATGGTAAATATGGGTAAAGGACAAGACAGCTGATAGTGGCCATGAGAAGAGGCCCTGGTCTTTGCAGGTTATGACCCAGAGGACACTCAGAATTCATATTGCCTTATTGTTACATGCTTCTCTCCAGAAAAAAAAAAAGAAAGAAAAAAAAAAACTTTTACAACTCAAACTACTTTTTAATGCAACATGCAATCTCTAACTTTATCTCCTTCCAGTGTTACATAATTTTTAAAAGAGCATATCTGATAAACTCAGACCTGCACATGTTGTGGGAGTGTCTAATCTTTAGAAGACATCTAAAATTACAGCTTAAAAGCTCAAGAAACAACTTTTAGCAAGTATTATGCAATATTAAAATAAAATTCTGAGGAATATTATAAAGCATCTAGTTCTGACTTCATTGTGAATACCACACCACCCATTATGTTATTTGCATAAAACTAATCCTTCCAGAAACCTAACTTTGTTCCAGAAGGCAGAATGGTAGTTAGGGAAAATATACAAAAGTAATGTACAATCATGAAATCTGATGAAAAGATAATAAGATGGCACCCTGAATGGCACCAATCAAATAATTGCTAATAACAGAAAATAGTGGTATCTATTAAAAGTAATTCCCTTCACAGTATTTCCTGATTGTTAATGGGTAAATGGTCATCACTATATTTAACCCAGTGAGGAGTCCACATCCATGGATGCAACAAACCATGAATGTAAAAGACTCAAAAATACATATTGTATGTGTACTGAGTATGGCCTATTTAACTATGATTTCTTACATAATCCATAGCATCTATATTGCATAGAATGCACATTATCGTGAGAGTTATCATCATTCCAAAGTTTGTTTAATGTGTGTAAGAACTTATAAAAGATCAAAGAAAATTACACATCCTTTTAAATCGAGTTTTTGAATATATACAATTGATAGCAGCCAGAATCCATCCTGAACCAGGCCCCCCAAATTACCAAGGAAGTACTGTGCATAGAACCAAACCTTCATGTGGACTTTCAATTCTAAAGAAAAAACATATTCCTAGAATATCAAAAATAGATGGATCAAATATTGGAATATAATTGACATCTGCTTTCTTCTGTTTGTGTTCTCTCTCTGAAGAATATTCGCATCTCTGAAGATAAAATTGAACTATCTAAATCTACACCTCAAGGTCAGAAAGAGGGAGTGGACAGGTCCAGGAATGGGGGGGGGGGGCAGAGAGTGTTATAGGCGATTTTCGGAGTGGAATCTAGGAAAGGGGATAGCATTTGAAAAGTAAATGAAGAAAAAATGTAATAAAAAAATAAATAAATCTTACAAAACAATCTAACAGCTATGTGGAAACAAATGAACCCTAAAGAGTCTGAGAGCTCTAAACTCTAATTTATTGGACTAAGTCATTATCTGCATTCTGTCCTCTTAGAAACATGAACCCTGTTTTTCACTCTTAGGCTCATGACTTAGATACCCATCAGCCCTCCTTTTCTCTTTTGCCTCCTCTCCTCTTAACCACCCAAGTACCCAGCAGTGCAAGCCACCCTCCCACATGTGGATGCCACATTTGCTACAACTATGGTTGCCATCACAACCCCTTCTCCTGCTACTATCAGCAAATGTATAAATACTAGCACCTTGACTACTCCTATCAGAATCGACCCTGTTACTTCCACAAATGGTGGGGCAGATGACACTATCTCAACTAAAAAGATGACAGTGCTCCAACTGAGGGAGTAGCCAATTATCTCATATGCTTCAGATAACATCACCCCAACTTCTGCAGAAAGTACTCTAACTGCTACTAGTAAAAATTCTCCAACTGCTACACAAATTACCTCCCTCAATGCTACAGGAAAAAGCCTGCAACATGTAGAGATTTCATTGCTCTTGCTTTGGGTATCAGCACAACAGACAGCTAGGACTCTCTATAATCTAAAACGGTCAGTATATCAAGGTACAAGAAGATAGGATAAACCTTCATTTAAAAAATAAATTCTAACCTATATTCTAACTAGATTTGTGGATGCATACATCCTGGATATATGAGTAATATGTCTGCATGTGTGCTTAAACATATTAAGTATTTATACACACACACACACACACACACACACACACACACACACACACACACATATCAATTATAATGTATATATCAGTTAACTATATGCATCATTTGTTGTTTTGCGGTCCATGGGCAGTTCATTACAGGACCTGCAAACATTGATACAAAATACATAATCAAGTCTACTAAAGTGCCATGCTAAATAACTATAGCATGTACATTTATTCAAAAACATTTTAAATTCATACTAGACCACAAGTAATGATAAATTTTATTGTTTTTAATTATAATCACCTTATTTTTTACCACTCCCTTGACCAAATGCCAAAGCTTCCCAAATGCCTTTGTTTGATCTCTGTGAAATTCGTAGCCTCTTATCCAATTGGGAGTCTCTTTCCTGAGCAAAGCAATTTGCCCATTCTCAGTACTCCTTAGTTGTCTGCAGTTCTTTGTCTAGGATTGAGGATTCATGGGCTTTCCACCTTTCATGTTGACACCTTTCATGATGACTACTGATGTCATCCTTTTCCAGGTCCTGATTAGATGGCCATAATGTGGAAAAATCATGACTATAGCTACTCTGGTGTTTCTAAGAGACCCAATCTCACAGAAAGCATCCTGCTCCCCTCCCACTTACATCCTTTGACCTCCATCTTCTGCAATGATCCCTGAGTCTTAGGTATAGAGCTGTGCTGCATAGGTTTCAGATGTGATTGGGCAATGCTCAGGCTTTTGTAATCTGCACTGTGTTCTATTTTAAAAGTCTGTAATATTGTTCATCAGCTAGGAAAGGAACACTTTCGATGAGGGGTGACAAAATCACTTACCTTTGAGTAGACAAAGAAATATTAAGCATAGAGTTGGGGATTACTGTGGCTTGCTAAAGTGGTCGTTATAGGTTCTTCTCCAAAATCCTGACTTCTGTAGTCCTGAGTAGTGACACAGATACAGTCCCAGGCATGATTGCACTGTTGTTGAATGGCTGTAAGTCCAACTAAGCTCTTGGTTACCAATGCACAAGTAGCACTATTGCCCTTTCAGATTTAGCATGACAGGGTGCTCATTGCTGTGGATCATAGGCATCATAGCTGGATAAGAGTGTTGGTTGCTTTCCTCTCTTGGAATATTGCATGTTACTCTATGGAATTATGAAAGCTAATCACCAAGGAGGAAGTCCTTGGTTCACATCATTTTAAAACTTGATATAGATTCAGTTCTATGAGATTAGCTGTGCTGTTATGCAGAGGACACTGACAATTAATAAGTCTTTGGCTCAATAATTAAAATCTTCAGAATACTTGTAATACTTCCAACATTGAACCCATGAAAATAGGCTCTGCAGATGTGGAGGTGAAAGAAAAATTAAAATCAAGGTCAGGCATAGGGTATTGAGCACTGCTGAACAAACCCAGGCATGCCCAGACATGCCAGAACAAAGGCTGTTGATTCCTAGATAGTGACAACATGCAAGGACATGCCTGGACTTATCCATGCTCATCAGGGGGCATAGGGACACTGGCTCCTCTTTGTCTTCCTAATATGGTGAGAGTATAACCAGATGCCCTCCCCCCCAGGAAGTGCTGTAACCCTCATGTGTTCTTTACTGATGTTTAAACTAGCCAATTATGTGTAAGCTTGTCAGTTCTCCCACCACCACCACCATTTACTATATAAACCATTGACTCCCAGGATTCGGGGTGGTTCCTCTATCTCTACTTGGAGATACATGTGGACCCAGAGCTCCTCCATTAAACTACCTTGTGCTGTTTGCATCAAGCTGGTCTCTCCAGCTTCTTTGGGTACTCATCATCCTGAGAAGGAAATGGGGGGGGTCTCCTCATGGAGGTCTTTAAGAGGGTGGGTTATATATAATACTATGATGATAATACCTACAAGGACTAAGTAAAAGTATACTCTTTTCCTCAAATATATCATGGTCAAAGAAATGTATACATTTTTTAAATCTTAGTAGTAAGATGTTAACATCTCTATTTCTATGTAGATGCTCATTTATTACTACAGCAAATATGATTTCTTCATCTAATACAATATTTTCATGAATTACTAAAATAAAACTTCATATAGCTTATTTGTGGATCATTTTATTTGAAGGTATTTTAAATCAATTTATGTGTTCTTCATAGGATTGTGTATGTATGGAACGGTAAAAAACCCTCTAAGACTATGACTGACTTTAAGTTTGAATCTTATACAGTACTTCCCAAACAATGTACTCAAATGATATAACAAAGTTCCTTCAGTTCTAAGAGCTAAGAACATAGGAATATATTGTTCACTCACTATTCTTCAAAGGTTTTACCAAAGACAAAATAAGACATTCAACCGGAGATAAAAATCGGTAATTTATAAAGATGAAACTCTGGGTATACTTATGTAAAAGTACAAGCAATATCAACGAGGGAAAGCCAATAATTTTTCAATGATAGAATGACTTTTCATTGGATTTTTCCATCCTAATTAGAAGGGGCAATAAAATAAGCAAGAGAGGTAGAGTGTGGAAGGGACATGGGAGGAAGAGGGGGAGGAGAAAATGGGGTCAGGAATGGTTGTTGGAGAAAACAATGGAGAGGTACAGCAGGTCAGGAAATTGAAAAGAGGTCTGTGGCAAAGGGGGATGGGGAATTGGAGGTCATGAACAGAAAGTCACAGACACTAGGTAAGCAAGAGCCCTCCAGGATCCAATGGGGGATAACATTAGGTGAAAGATCCAACAAAGGGAGAGAGAACCTATAGAGACCTTATCAATAGGTTAGGCACAACCCTCTGTTCAGGGATGGGAGCACACACCCTTCTAAAAGATTTAAGCCAGAATTTCTCCTGTCTAAGGAAATACAGGGACAAACAGTATAGCACATACTAAATAAAAGGTCATTCAGAGACTGCTGCACCTGTGAATCCATCCCATATACTGCCATCAAACCCAGTCTCTATTGCTGATGTCAAGAAATGATTGCTGACAGGTTCCTGATACTGCTGTCTCCTGAGAGGTTCTATCAGAGCCTTAATGATACAGAGTGAATGCTTTCAGCCAACTATCAGACTTATTATGGGGTTCCCAAAGGATGAGTTAGAAAAAGAACTAAAGGAGCTAAAGGGCTTTGCAACCCCATAGGAAGAACTACAATATCAACCAACCAGATCTCCTAGAAATCAAAGGGACTAAACCACCAACCAAAGAGTACACATGAAGGTACCCATAGGTCCATCTGCATATGTAGGGTAGGATGCCTTTATTTAGCATTAAAGGCAGGGGAGCCTCTTGGTCCTGTGAAGACTTGATGCTCCAATGTGTGTGAGGGAGTTGGAGGCATGAGTGAATGGGTGGGTGGGGGTGCACAATCACAGATCCAGGGGGAAGAAGAGAGGTACAGGGAGAATTAGGAGGGGAAACCAAGAAGGAGGATAATATATAAAATGTAAATAAAGAAAATAAACAATAAAAAATTAAAAAATCAAACCAGTGCTATGGGCAAACTGCTATGGACCATTCTAGAAAATACAAAATCACAATCTTTTGATGCTAATGAGTTACTGAGATGTATTTCATGTTCTTTACTATTTAATTATGGTTATGGCATTTCTATTTTCTAAAGAATTTTGATTACCTACAAAGATGTATAAAAAAATTAATTGGGCTTTGCAACATTCTGTCACAGAGTAAATAACAGCTTAGTATACCCTACCCTTCTATTAGAGTTATAGGTTTGTTTTTTTTTTGGGGGGGGGGGTGTTGTTGTTTTTTGCTGTTATTTTTTGTTATTGTTCTTATTGTTGTTTTTTTGGTTTTTTTGTTTGTTTGTTTGTTTGTTTGTTTTCTTTTAAGACAGAGTTTCTCTGTGTAGGCCCGGTTTTCCTAGAACTCACTTTGTAGACCAGGCTGGCCTCTAACTCAGAAATCTGCCTACCTCTGCCTCCCAAGTGCTGGGATTAAAGGAGTGGGCTACAACTGCCCAGAGAGTTATAGGTATTTAATAGTTGAAAGGAGATAGACAAATACTTCCTTCTATGATACAGCCATTGGCAAGTTGTCCATGTCCTCAATTCATGCTCCTGTAAGCATCCATAATTCAACTCTTAACCAATGGGAAAATGCTCATTGGTGAGATAATTTAGAAACTTTGAGAAAACTAAAGAAAATGGTATAAGGGTATTTTAATCATGAAAAGAAAGAGAAGAAAATTATAGCAATCAAGTTGAATGAATACATAATTACGGAGATTTACATACAGCAGAGACAGACAGAGGCAGACTGATAGTCAAATAAATGTACCATTTTTATTAGGGTAAATGAACTAAGCATTTCCAGCTAAAACTAGAATTTTTATGGTTATATTTGTAAAATTTTCTTTCTTTAAAATATGTTGTATTGATTGTTACTATCTATCACATTCATCACCTAGTAATGCCTTGATTTTTACAAAGTCTTCCTCTACATTTCCACCACCAAACTTCATGTCCTCTTTTCCCTTAAATAACCACCAACTTTTCTTTGTACTGTCTAGATACACCAGAATGTGCAGTCATTCTGCAAGATCATCATCAGTCTACAAGAGGCTATATCCTTAAAAAAAACCTGACTTTATATCTCCTAAGTCCATCAATTGTCCATAGTTCAACAGCTGTGAGTGGGGCAAATAACTACATTTTACAAGATAATAATAAATAAAAACGTCATCCTACAAAATGTTTCAAACATAATAGTTTCTTCTTAAGAAGTGAAAGTCACTCTTGTCAAGTGCAAGCTATTCATTTGAATTCTCTTCAAGTCAAAGCAGATGAGGAAATCTTGGCTTGTCATGGCGTGCCTGAAATAGAGAATCCAGCTATCCTTTTGCACCTCCTTTATAAACCACACATTTTACTTATTCTCGGCTGTATAACTTACATAGCCTCTCTAGCTCTAGGGAAAGTATATTTCTCTGCAACATTGTCAGCCTACGAGATAGGGCTATATTGATCATGTGATTGGTGAAGTATAATGTGAAGTATGGTATCAACAGTGGGCAATTTAAAAGTATTTCTTAATTTATGCCTTTGTTGTCCATTTTGCCCTCAGAGCTGAACATCCCAATTGGCCCTGGGAGAAAAGGACATTGTCATGTAACTGAAACATTGTAATGTTCATGATAGGAAAATAAGTTTTTTGCAGCAGTTTTCTTCAAGATTAAAATCTTCTATCTTAGCAGGGAATTTATTAAGCCCCAAGAAGGTAGAGAGGAAGGAATAGAACTTGTTTTTCTAAGGGAATATGAAAGTTTTGTACAAAGTAGTTTTATGATCAAAGAACAAACAAGAAAAAGCTTCAGGAAGTTCAAGATAATGACCTAATTCTTTGAAGCCCTCTGTCCCATCATGTATGTGTATGTGTATGTGTATGTGTATGTGTATGTGTATGTGTATGTGTATGTGTATGTGTATATGTATGTGTGCGTGTGTTCATCCATGTGTGTTCATTCGTGTGTGTGTGTGTGTTTGTGTCTGCGTGTATGAGTATCTGTGTATGTGTGTGTATGTATATATATATATATATATATATATATATATATATATATATATATATATATACATACATATGAGAAAGAGAGGGAGGGAGAGTGGGAGACACAGAGAGAGGGAGAGAGAGAGAGAGAGAGAGAGAGAGAGAGAGAGAATGTGTGTGTTAATGACACTCAGCAAGACAAGGTGAGAAAGCTGGAAGTTCAGATAGAATGATTGACCTGCAAAGAACATTTCCCAACATGCCTATGTCTTCTGCATGGCACTAAAGATTTACAGATTTTATGAGCTGTTATCCTTGCTGGGGTGGGCTTGGCTGATGCAGCTATCCTTGAGTCATTTCTGTTCCCTTCAGTTTTCCTCACCAATATTCCTATACATACACAAATTAATACTCATTGGTAAAACACTCTGATCTAAACTGTGCTATAACAGTATTCTTCAATTTATAACATCATCCAAGTAGAGCAGTTTTGGACATGTGGCATAAGAATTCCCTTTCTTTTTGATGGAAGTACCTGCTCATCAATATTTGATGTTGTTGTATTCAAAATACTTATGAAATGTAAACAGTCTATATGTTCATCAAATCATGGATGGAGAATAAAAATTTGATGCATTTTCACAAATCAATAAAAATAAAATTTTGATGGGATTCATAGGCAAATAGAGCTAGAAAAAATAAACTTCATAAGATAGACAAATGTCCCATATCTTCTGTCATTTTTGGATTAGTTTTGAATCTTCAGATAAATGTTTGGTTGGGATACCCACAGAAGTGAGAGAACTAGCAAGAGGTCATGAGAGGAGGCTTTCAGGGGAAGAAAAATAGAACTCACTAGTACAAAGTCTTCAAGAGAAATTGTACAACAAGAAGGGTTAAATTGGAATGGGAATGATAGGACAAAGTAGAGGAGAGAATTTTGGGAGTATTAACACTAAAGACTTTTCAAAAGCTGGGCATGATGATGCATCTTCTCTCACTGAGGCCAAACCAGGCAGTCCCCTGCTGTATATTTGTGGGGCCCACAGACAAACTCATGCTTGCTGACTGGTTCAGGGTCTGAGAGATCTCAAGGTTAGAAGATACTGCTGGTCTTCCTCGGGGTCACCCTCCTTCTCTACTTCTTCCAGCCTTTCCCTAATTTGACCACAGGGTTTCCCACCTTCAGTCCAATGGTTTGGTGTAAATATCTGTGTCTGTCCTAGTCAGGTGCTTCTTTGGTCGCTCAGTGGAGAGCTATGCTAGGATACTGTCTGTAAGCATACTATAACATCAGTAATAGTATCAGGCTTTAAAGCCTCACCTTGATATTGATGCCTAATGGGCTGGTCACTGAACCTCCTTTTCTTCAGTCTCTTCTCCATTTTTGTCCTTGCAGTTATTTTAAATAGGAACAATTATGGGCCAGAGTATTTGACTGTGGGATGGCAATCACAACATTCCAATTGATGTCCTCTCTTTCTATAGGAGATAGACTCTACAAGTTCCCTTTCCAGACGGTCAGCCATTTCATCTAAGGTGCTTACCCTTTTCAGGGTATATTAGTGTAAGCTGGCCATAATAGTCTCTTGGGATTTGGAAAGACCTCTTAACAGTTAATCTGGATTTCAGAGTTAACATTGGAAAGTACCACTTAGTCTGAATTTTCCTTTATATGTGATTGGTAATTTTTCCTCTTGCAGCTTTCAGATAATAGTCACGTATACTTGGTTTTATGTACGATATGCCATGGAAATTTCCTTTTTGCTCTTCTATCTTTGGTGTTCTGTTTGGTTCACAGATCTCTATAGAAGTGACTTTCCTTAGTTTGGGGAAGTTTTCTTCAATTATGTTTATGTCAGGAGCATGGGTTTCTTCTCCCTTTTTCATGCCCATAATTCTGAGCTTTGGTTTTTTTTTTTGTTGTTGTTGTTTTTTTTTTTTATACTGTCCCATATTTCCTGAATGTGCTTCATGTGTATGTTTGTGTGTGTGTGTGTGTGTGTGTGTGTTTATGTGTGTGTGTGTGCATGTTTGTATGTGTGTATCTTATTTTTATTTAACTTTGACTCCTGACACTCTTATTTCCTGCTTGGCCATTCTTTTAGTAAGGATGTCCTGTAAAGTTTTCCATTGGTTATTGGGATTTTTCAATTCAATCTTTATTTCAACTTAAGTTCTTCTCAATGCTTCTCTTTATGAAATCCTGCTCTCAAGTACTGAAATGTCTTCTTCATTTCCATCAGCCTCATGTTTGTGTGTTCTTGGGCATCACCTTGGTTTGATTCTCCTTACGTTCTTTCTCCTTGATTTCATTGAGCTGATGCTCTGTGTCTGTTAAGTACTTTGAGTCCTTTCATGCTGATGATGGTTGTTCATTTAAACTCTGTGCTGTGGAGATCATCTAGGTAATTATCATTGGCAAGCATTTCTACAAGCATAGTATGTTTTAGAAGAAGACAATGGCTTGATCTTTGTATTTCTGCAATGAGATCTAAGTAGGTTGACTATGTTTGTTATTCTAGGTCTGATATGGACAGAGCACGGTAGAGCAGAAGAAAGGATGTCCAGGTGAGTTATGGTTTTCATCTGTTCACATTGGGCACTCCATGAACTTATTTATTACATTTTGATCAGCTGTTTAACTGCAACAATTTCTGTTAGTAAAGGAAAAAGAAAACTTTTTTGATGAGTGAGAGCTATATTTAAATATAAAGATTTAGAGCTGGCCAGCATACTGACAGCAGCAGGTTACACACCTACATTTTCAGGGGAACTCCTACAGAGTCCCTTCAGCAGATGAAGAGCTACATGTTATTAATTGTTGCTGTAAGGGGGAGACTTAGTCTCTTCCAGGGATAAGCATGCACAGAGGTTGTGTAATCCCAAACCATCAGCCATGGACACTTACACATATATTAAAAAATGTAAATAAAGTCAGTAGGTTATTCATGTACATTAGCATATAAGTATATATACAAATGCATATAAATATATAAATGTGTCTATTTCTAACAATAATAAACCATGAAGAAACCAGAAAGTGGAAGAAAGAATCCTGGCTCTAGAAAGGTTAGAGGGAAGGGGAGGTATGCTGTAGCTGTAGTACAAATTACCAAATTCTCAAAACAATATTAAAAAAAATTAACATAAATTCAAGAATACTAAATAAGAAAGTCTTTGATAGACAAGTGAAACTGTTGGATTTATATAGCAAGTTTAAAGTGAAATTGTATGCCTGTTTATATTCATGAAATTGGAACATTCAGATTATACACAAAGACGAGTTTCCTGCTTTAAACAAAGTAATCTGCTTTCTGTCTGATCATTAAGGGTAATTTATCTGTTAATTTTAATAGGACAGAAGAGGGTCCTTATAAATAATTACTATGGTTATACTTGGTAGATAAAATGTATTTTTACCTGATTTCATTGTCCTGATAATGTTGGGTGCTTGGAAATTGCAACATTGTTTGAACTTTTCAGTATGAGAATATTGAAGAAGTCCTACTTGTACCTTGTCTCTGTTCTGCCATCTCTACATCTAATCACATCTGTTGAGGCCAGACCATTACAATCCAGGAAATTGGATCTTTCCATTCTTTCACAGAATTTTTAAGGATTCTATAATTTCTGAAACATGATAAATTTTTAGGAAAGCATTAATCTAGAAACAATTATGAGTAAATATGTAAACTAATCTCATTTAATTAATTTTCAAATGGAAAATAGTAGGATTTTTCCTATGTATGAACAAAAATATGTGTCTGACCACAGGGCAAATGATATCAAATATCAAATGTCATTGTATTGCTGTATATAGTATGCTAATTTAACTATATTAGGAAAATATTCCCAACTACCACTTTAGTGTCTATCAAAGCAATAGGATGAATCTATTGGACTATGGATTTCCTGTGGTGAGAGACATCAGCTCTATGGAAGGGTTATTCTACAGAATATTAGGTCCAAACATTGAAAGTCATGATTAGTGATCATTTCTCTCTTTGTTGATATATACTTCTCTCTTTTTTGTTCATTCACCTATAAGAGAGGTTTTCCTGCAAAAAAAAATATTGATGTCATTGTGGCACAGATCTTATGGTAGTAACCAACGACTCTTTGACTGGTTCACTGTAGTAGATAGAACCCACACATGACAATGCTAACGTAGTCAAAAATCTATGATTATATTGGTCATGGTCCTAAGGGAAAACCTAGTACTATTATTCTAATAAGACAACATAGCAATAAGGGAACTCATAATGACATGCTGATATGCCAATAGATGTGTACCTTAGTCGTCATTAAAAAGGCTTCCTCTTAGACTAGATTTGAACTAAAACATAGATGCACAACTGGATAATGTGAAAAAAAATGAAACAATTAGGACCACTCAGTCTTAAGTAGTGTGTCTTCATCAAAGCCATCCATACCTACCCATGAAGAAAGATTATAAGATCCAGTGAAGATTGGTGACTCCAAGGAAACAGGGTCCTCTGTATCCATCAGGGCTGACATACATATGACCTCAAGGCAGCACATACAGTGCCTAAACATGTTCAAGACCAAAGGAGTCCTTACACTGATACAGACAGTATACATGGGCTTCCATCAATACAAGGAAGATATTTGCAAGTAATACATGATTGGTATTTTCTCCAAAGGTGTCTCACTGTGTATATGAGCCACACTTCAGGGCAGGCTCCATCCCCAGAATTAGTTTGACAACATAAAATTACTCAATGACAAATTTAAAGCATTTTGGCTCATTTAGATTTGGTTGGTTATGTTTGCTTTGGTTTGTGTTTGTTTTTGTTTTGTCTACTATTTCTTTACATGTTTATTTTCCCAGTATTTAAGTGACAGTCTCAAACCAAACAACTGGTTGTTTTTGTATGTTTGAATGTATGTTTGTGTGTGTTTGGATTCTCTACAATCATTTGTCAGCTTGGTTCTATGGCACAAAGTTGCAGTCATGGCCACTCAGAAGTCATTGTTAGTTCCAAGACCACCTAGAGCAGTGGTTCTCAACCTGTGGGTTAGTACCTCTTTCGGTCACCTCTCTGATATCCTTCGTATTAGGTATTTACATTATGATTTATAACAGTTATAACGCATGACCAAAATTAACTAATGGTTGAGGGCCCCCAAAACATGACAAATATATAGAAAGGATCACAGCATTAGGAAAGTTGAGAACTGACCTAGACTATTGAGGTTCAGCCTGAGCAACTTAATGACACAATGCCCCAAATTTGAAACAGAAAAAGTGATCACAATCACACAAATTTGTTATGCCCTGTGGAAATACTCTGGGTTCACTCTCAGCAGAAAATAAAATTGTCTTGCTAAGTCAACTTTTTGAAATGTTAGAAGAATGCATGGACCAGATGTGTATGAACTTGCCAGTTCAAACTTAAAGAAATACTTCATTTTTTTCAGATTTAAATTTAAACTGAAATCTAGATTAGCTATGCAGATGAGTCCTTTACTTTAGAAAGTAAGGAAGTTTAACATGGTACCCTGAAAATGAGAGAGGAAAAGAGAGTAAGAAAGAGAAAGGTAGAGGATAGACACAGAAACAATGTGTGGATGTTATTTAACAATAGACCAACATGTATTCAATTGTGATTGTAATGCTCTCTCTCATTTTTCTTACTAAATTCCCTCCTTTTTTGCATGACACAGCCTTCTCAGTTACTTTTTGTGTTTGTTGTTTTGTTTTTTTTTTTATTTCATTTATTCCTTTATTCATTTTTTTACTGTCCAGATTTTATTCCCCTCCAGGTCCACACTCTGACAGCTCCTCATCACTTACCTTTTCTTTCCTGAATTTCCCCTGCATCTCCAATAGGATGCCCCCCCGACACAAACACTCTCTTACAATCACAACAAAATTCAAATTTTTAAATGTTTTTACATGCTATGTAACATTTATTTTTATGATGACACAGGAAATGACATGAGATTAACACATAAGAAAAGATGTCCTAATAACAGTCAGAATAAACAATTCACCTTTTTTCTTACATTAAAGAATGTGCACCACAGGTCCCCTGGATTTATCTGAAACAATATCACATTTTCACTCAATATGCTGCTTCCTAAAGAAGTCTCAACTGCTAAGTTCCTGACGATATTCAGCAATAAAAAATAATAATTGCAGAAACACATTGCTAACTTGGCAAGGATGCTTCCTGTCTGTAAAGCATCAGCAAACATCCTCTGACTTGTGTTATTTTTTTGCCAATGAAATTATGTTGCAACAAATATAAGAGCTGAGAGTTCTGGTCCTCTGTATTCCACCACTCAAAAATAACTGACCAGATTGCTTTTGACCAGCATATTCACCAGCTAAGAAGATTCTCTAAGGTAGGTACCTGGGAATATGAATCCCTTTATCTTCATGTTAAATATTGCCCATCCTTCACATGTAGGATGTTAACATAATTGTAAATGGGCTGCTTATAAGATATACTTTTTTTCACAAAACCATGAGTCATGAAATATATTACATTTTGAAAATTTATGCAATCAACAGAAAGCACTTCATGTTAACAACTTAGGTTAGTGGGTCCACCTAATTCCCTTTTCTTCTTCCTGTACCTTATGATTCTTTAACATTCTTAATGATGGGCTACTGTCAGATATATTCTGAAAGAGAATTACTCTAAAGTATACACTTAAAACCAATTTTGATTGTCTTTAAATGTCATACATACTATATATTAGGAAAAAACTGTATGTGACATTTGCTTATAATTCCTAGAGAAAATTGTTTAAGATACTTTAAAGGCTTACATTATTCAGCTCTCACATTGATGCTATCAACAGGGTTGACTAGAGGAGCTGACAGGTCACAGTGTACATTGGTATAAGAGAAGAATTCAGGCAATCTGGCTATAAAAATAATATCACAAAGCTTGAGAAAACCTAAAAGAAAATAGACCTAAATAATTTTGTTTGTTTCTGTCCTAGAAACACAGCTGCATAATAGAAAGCATCTGTGAGAATATTCATTGTACACAAAATGATTCAGTATACAGTTAAAACAATCTACATATTAAGTCATGCTATGATATTTTTAATTGTGCTATATAAGAAGAATCCTTATTTATTACTTGTAATAAGAAATTAGATATGATCAAGTTAAATTGGTAGCATCTCAAATACGAATTTACAGAAACTTGATGCTATAGAACTACAATTTAAAGTAAAAGAAATGAGTAAGTGAAAAATGTCTATTTCAAAATGACAACTGTTAAGCTTAAAGCTTTCTTTTTAAAATCTTCTGTTGCTCAGACTAATAAGAACAAATATGTGACATATTTTCACTCATCAGCTCACAACTCAAAAATGAAAACTAGCCCTTTAGTTTGAGTTAAATGTTATGGCTGAAAAATATTATGCCACTAATACTCAATCCAATAGGAGAAATAAAAAAAATTTATTCTAATATATACTGTACTACGTATACTCCATGTGTTATTACATGTTCCAAATAATGCCATTTAATTTTTAAAAATACTTCTAACCACCATTGTGCTTTATCAGGTATATGGGGAAGATGAAGCCACTGAATTTGGTCTTTGATCTCTGGGTTCTCATAGGATGCTTCCTGGTGAGTATCCATTGTCCCTGCCACAAACCTTCATGTTCTCTTATTATGATTTATGTCAGGCTATTTAATTTATTTTTCTGTATATCCTAATATATACAAGCTGCAAATTACTGGTGAATTATGAATGAAGTGCTTTAATTTCCTTTGAAAATCTGTTTTAATATAATATTAACAGAGATTGTAGTAAATCATTAGGAATATAGCAGACGTACCAAAGAAATTTAACTACAGTATAATATCCACATCAATATCAGGATGTCCAAAAGGAAACACAAAAATATTCAGCAAATTCTTTGTTGCATAAAAAACAAAAATAATGTGGACTGTCTTTCCTATACTCTGCCTGTATACAATTTACAGAAAAATGCTGAAAAACATTACCTGTACTGTTCAACATTTAAAATTGAATACTCTTAATCTCATGTTTTCCATGGGTTTGTGAAATAATAACATATAGCAAGAGTAACATAGACTTATTATGAAATAATGTAGTTCATAAATAATAGGAATAAAAATTATAGGGCATATTGGAAGAACAGAGACAAGCAGAACTGTGAGGGGCCATGAGGAGTGAATAGGGTACATGTGCCTGACCTTTACTACAGAGATGCAAAGAGAGAATGTGGTCAGAGTAAAAGCTAGCACAGTAAGAACCTAAGGAGCAAGATCTTTAAGGAAAAAGGAAAGATGTTAACTGAGCTTCATTTTCTGAGGAATGTCTTTATTCTCTACAAACTATAATTAGGAGAAAAGAATATAATAGAAGGTCCGGTTCAGGCTTTATAAATTATCCTTTTATTTTTTACAAAACCTTCCTGGTTACTGCTCCCCAAACTCCCTATCCTATCTCCCCTTTACCTGCTCCCCTTTACCTCTATTAAGGTACTCAAACTTCCACTCAACCACTCCTGCTTCTGTGTCTAGTATCCCCTACTGTGGGCATCAAGCATCCAAAGGACCAAAGGCCTCCCCTCCAATTGTTGTCAGATAAGGACATCCTCTGATACATATGTATCAGGAACCAAGAATCTCTCCATGTATAATCCTTGGTTGTTGGTTTAGTCCCAGGGAGCTCTAGGTGGTCTGGTTAGTTAATATTGTTCTTCCTATTGGGTTGAAATCCCCTTCACCTCCTTCATTCCTTCCCCTAGTTCTGCCATTGGGGTTCCCAGGCTCAGTCACATGGTTGGCTGTTAGTATCTGCATCAGTATAAATCAGTTGCTGACCGAACCTCTCAGGGAACAGCCATACCAGGCTGCTATTAGTAAGCACTTCTTGGCATGAGCAAAAGTGTCTGGGTTTGGTGTCTGCAGATGAATTGGATTCTTAGGTTGGGTGGTGTCTGGATAGCCTTTCCTTCAGAGTCACTGCACCACAATTTGTTTTCATATTTCCTATAGACAGAAACAGTTCAGGGTGGATGTTTCAATCATTTGCTTGGGGGACTGACAAAGAGCATTTGGCATGATGATCCCTAGCTCCATGGATTTCTTGCAAACCACACAATTTCATCTTTTGTTGAGGGAGAATGAAATTCCATTAGATGTATGTGCCATGTTGTCTTTATAGATTCCTTTGATGAAGAAAACCAAGGCTGTTTTAAACGTGGTTACTATGAACAGTGGCATAGTAAAGGCATATGAGGTTTATTTTTTAGTAAGCCACAGACTCAATCTTTAGATATTAAAAATAAATAATCTGTTTTCTTGGTAATGGCACAACAGAAGCCCAAACAGGTAAACTAGAACAGATCCAGCTTTTAGTATTTGAGTTGTAATTAGTTTCATATTCTGTATATGGTAATACTTGAAAAACCCTATCTTTTTACCCATGACATGCTGACTCTGTTTCTGTATAGGTCTCTTCCCATGGAAGTCTTGAAGCCCACTGCTTCACATATGTTGGTTCTCTCCTCTAATTTTCCTTAGTTCAGGGGAGTGGAATAGAGAACCAGAAAACAAAAGAGTTAGTAGAAACATGTTCCTGTGCTTTGTCCTACAGAGCAGAGGAACTGAGTACTCCTCTTAATTGGATATGCTTTATCTAGTAACTCTGAGAATGCTCAAGTGTTCTTCTCACAGTCAACGTGTCTATCTAGTTTTCTATCTCTTACTTGCTCTAATAGACCTTTCTCAAATAACTTTCCCCAATCTTTGTAAGTACTTCGTTCGAATCTAGAACATTAACTCTAGGGAGTTCTCCCTGGTGTGTTTGCTATTTCTCAACAGGAGTCCCAATCAGCATATAATTTTGTATTGTTATTTTTTTTTAGATAGGTGGGTGGGAGCAATGATTTCTGTAGTGGGAGGATACACCTAATATTAGGTTTGATTATAGTGCATATGACAGAGGAGAATCCAATACTAGTTATAAATAATAGTTACTTTTCAGCCATGATATGGCTATGCATCCATTTATTTTAATATTGTTAACTGTGTGAATGGGGAACCAGCCACAAATTCCTTGATTTTGTTCATATAATGTTGGTGTCAATGTGGAAATTTATAAGCTTCTACAAAACTGGAGAGATCAGACCAAAGAAATTTGAGATGATTAAAAGGCCAAGCCTAAGGGTGCAAAAGTAATTCCATAGATGACCATGGCATATTTTAGCATTGCTTATGAAATTGACCTTGAAGGGACAAGTGTTCAGAGTTAGCCTAAACTTTGGAATTCTTAAAGGCAATGTGCCATCTGGACAACTAGGAGAAAGAACTCAACAGTTGAATCAATGAATTTTCTAGACCAATTTGACTGAGGATCAGCAGCAGAGGAACAAGAGCACATGCTGTCCCTCTGGTTTACATGGTTCTTTGTGTTCTATAGTTTTCCCACCTCGTTTAAAAAACACCCCTGCCACTCAAGCAATTCTTCACCTTTCATCTATCAAAAGCAATTCAACTTTCTAAAACAGTTATTTCCTTCAATACATATTAAGTGTGTTTACTTTTACTGTTGAACCTTGGGGAAAATCACTAAACTAGGTTTTTCCATAGAAAGGGAGTCACTGAGTGTCCACTCAGGCAAACAATTCCTAGACATGTAGACAATATTCAAAATTCATAGGAATGTATTCCTAATAGGAACCGGCATGAACATCATTATAACATAGATACTCTTATGATTCCAGGGTGTGGAAACATATGTGATGTAATTTTCTAAGAGATACATTACAAACAAAACCCAGATTTTTCCCTAGTCATGTGGGTGGTACATTATACAACAACAGTATTTATACTACACAGACAACAATTCAGCATCTCTTTGACCTGTATTTGAAACATCATCCTTTCACAGTTCCTAAAATTATGTCCTATATCACAGTACTGAGTGGCCCTAATTTGGTTTAATAATATTTAATTAGCAAGAAGTCACAAGCTTCTCTCTTGTATTTTCATATTCCAAATATGTGGATTTTCTTGAAATCAAGCTAGCTTCCCCCAACCCAGATCCACAAACCCATTATTGGCACAGGACTATTTTGTCTTTTATTCCTTTTAAATTCTATTGAATTACCACCAATTTCCCATTAAAATTATTTTTTGATTTTGAAAGGAATATAATATAAAAATTTCAAAATCACAAGTGGGACAACAAAATGTAGTATGCACAGTAACCCATGCTCAGAAGACCAATACCATGTTTCTTCCCTCCCTTCCTGGACTGTAACATCAATGAATGTATCAAGAGCATCGTAAATATGGGTATAGACCAAGACAGTGGAAATGGGGCATGAGAAAATTCCCTGTTTTTTTCTTTTTCTTTCTTTCTTTATTTTTTTTTGGGGGGGCATGAGTAAGTGGCCACTCTTATCTCACAGAGTCTAATTCTTACATGCTTCTCTCCGGTACAAAGAATGCTTATTATAAGTCAATAGAGAGTTGTCTTCAACATAAAATATCTAACTTCTACTGCTTCCAGTTTTACAGCATTTTTTAAAAGAAAAAGGCTTACAAACTCAGGTGAGCAGATGACTTGGGAGAGTAGGGCTTTTAGAAGCTATCTAAAATTAGACCTTGCTAAGAAAGAAATTGAGGAAGATCTCAGAAGATGGAAGGATCTCCCATGCTCATGGATTGGCAGAATCAATATAGTAAAAATGGCTATCGTGCCAAAAGCTATCTATAGATTCAATGCAATCCCCATCAAAATTCCAACTCAATTCTTCACGGATCTAGAAAGTTCATCTTGAATAACAAAAAACCTAGACTAGCGAAAACTCTTCTCAACAATAAAAGAACCTCTGGTGGAATCACCATGCCTGACCTCAAGCTGTACTACAGAGCAATCGTAAAAAAACCTGCATGGTACTAGTACAGCAACAGGCAGGTAGATCAATGGAATAGGATCGAAGACCCAGAAATGAATCCACTCACCTATGGTCACCTGATCTTTGACAAGGGAGCTAAACCTATCCAGTGGAAAAAAGACAGCCTTTTCAACAAATGGTGCTGGCACAACTGGCTGCTATCATGTAGAAGACTGGGAATTGATCCATTCTTATCTCCTTATACTAAGGTCAAGTCTAAGTGGTTGAAGGACCTTCACATAAAACCAGAGACACTGAAACTTATAGAGGAGAAAGTGGGGAAAAGCCTCGATGATATGGGCACTGGGGAAAAATTCCTGAACAAAACAGCAAAGGCTTGTGCTGTAAGATCAAGAATTGACAAATGGGACCTCATAAAGTTGCAAAGCTTCTGTAAGACANAAACAATAAATATATGAAATTCCTAGGCAAATGGATGGATCTGGAGGCCATCATCCTGAGTGAAGTAACCCATTCACAAAAGAACTCACATAACATGTACTCACTGATATGTGGATATTAGCCCAGAAACCTAGACTACCCAAGATACAATTTATTAAACACATGATACTCAAGAAGAAGGAAGATCAAAATGTGGACAGGTCACCCCTTCCTAAAATTAAGAACAAAGCACACATTGAAAGAGTTAAAGAGATCATGTGTGAAGCTGATTCCAAAGGATGGACCCAATGACTGCGGCTGCCAGGGATCCATCCCACAATCAGCCACCAAACATAGACACTATAGCATATGCCAGCAAGATAGTGCTGAAAGGGCCCGGATATAGCTGTCTCGGAGGAAACTATACCAATGACTGGCAAACATGGAGGTGGAAGCTCACAGTCAGCTATTGGATGGAACACAGGATTCCCAAGGAAGAAGGAGCTAGAGAAAATACCCAAGGAGCTGAAGGGGTCTTCAACCCTCTAGGTGGAAGTATAACCATGAACTAACTAGTACCCCCTGAGCTTATGTCTCTAGCTGCATATATAGAAGAGGATGACCTAGTTGGCCATCAGTGGGAAGAAAGGTCCCTTGGTCATGCAGACTTTCTATGCCCCAATACAGGGGAACGCCAGGGCCAAGAAGTGGGAGCGGATGGGTAGGGGAGCAGGTCCGGGAGGGCGGAGGGTATAGGGAACTTTCTGGATAACACTTGAAATGTTTTTCTTTTTTTTTTTTTTTTTTTTTGGTTTTTCGAGACAGGGTTTCTCTGTATAGCCCCAGCTGTCCTGGAACTCACTCTGTAGACCAGGCTGGCCTCGAACTCAGAAACCCACCTGCCTCTGCCTCCCGAGTGCTGAGATTAAAGGCCTGCGCCACCACGCCCGGCTTAACACTTGAAATGTAAATGAAGAAAATATTTAATAAAAGTTGAAAAAGAAAAAAGAAAGAGTATATGCTAATAATTGTCTAGCAGATATTCAATTTAAAATTGTTTCTTTTCTTCTTTCCACAGCCTGGTGAGGGTTTAGAACAACATCATCCTGGAGGATCAACACATCATCTACTTTCGACTCCTCCTCGTCTTCTTCGTCCTCCACATTATGGTCCAAAATTTGGTCAACCACATGGTCAAACCTTTGTTTCAATATTACATAGAATTCTCCTTCTTCCTCCCTATTATAGACCTCCCAGCAATCCTCCTACTAGACCTATTGCAATAGTAAAATCAAATAAAGTACTATCTCCCAATTTAATAGTAACTCAGCCTCCTGTCCCCCAAAGATTCCCTAATATTTGGAGCCGGCGGAATAAAATCACTGAGCACTTGAGCTAACATAATGACTAATTTTCTGAGAAATAATCTTTAAAGGCTTAAGAATCAATGTTTAGCCAAGCATTATTCAAAATGATAATAAAGAGCTGAGCATACTTATACACCATGTGTCATCATAGTGATTACCTTACCACTTACTGTTTTATTTCCATAAATTTAAATTTCCAGAAACCAAAGTTGTTCCAGAAGATAAAGTGGTCCCTATGGGAAATAAAACTGTAATTTACAATCACAAAAACAGATGAAAAGGCATTAAAATGAGCGCTTGTGTGGGGAATTGCAGGCTGGTCTCCAGTTGAGCTGAGGTCTGAATCCCTATAGTCATAATTCACCTACATGACACAGTAGGCATTCCCTCATGCTCCTGGAACTCCAGCCCCTGCCTAAGGTACCACCTCCACAGCCCCAACAAGAGAAGCATGGTCAGTGGTCAGATAAGCAATGGCACATGCTTCTGAACTTCAGGCTAACCTCCTCCCCAGTTACCTAGCAACAGTGAAGACCATAAAAAGCAGTGCTCAGCCTATACCTCTCTTTCTTGCTCTCTTACACTTACTCTTATTCCTTTGTCCTCTCACTTCTCTCTCCTCTTCCCCTTCTCTTTGTCTCCTCTCCTCTCCTCTCCCTTTCTCTTTCATTCTCTCTCTCATTTTCTCTCTCACACTCTCTTTCTTTCTCTCTCTCTCTTTGTCTCTCTATCTCTTTCTCTCTCTCTCTCTCTCTCTCTCTCTCTCTCTCTCTCTCTCTCTTTCTCTCTCTCCTACCTTTTCTCTTTCTCCTGTATTTCTACAATAAAGCTTTTAAAGAATAGACAGTCTCTGCTCCCTTAAGTTCTGCTGTGCACTCCGGTTAGTGTTGGGAACCTCTTCCCCTATTCCCTCTCTCAAACAACCCTGGTGGCTTTAGCAAAGTAGCTCCAGGGGGGTCCCCAACCAGGACGCCCCATGACTTGCCCCTGAAGTGTGGGATAGAGGAATGCCCACCCAGGGATGAGTGGATAGAGTAAGTAGCAGCCTTCCCATGCCTGACTGACCTGAATAGGGAAACTCTGGCGGGGCAGTGGACATCTTTTCCTCCCCTAATTTCCCCGGGTCACCAGCCCCCCTTTTATTTTGTTCCCAACACCCTTGAGTGTCACGCATCAAATAATTACTAATCAAAATAACATGGTGGCATTAATCCAAACAGCATTTCCTAAAAATTTATGGGTAAGGTGTCATCATTATATTTAGTCCTACAAGGACTCTACATACATGGATTCAACCAAACTAGCATGCAAAAGACTCAAAAATATAGATGTGTGCTGAACATATAATGTTATAGCATGATTTCTTCAATACTCCATAGCAGCTATATTATACAGCATTCATATTATCATGAAAATTATCAGCAATCCAAAGTTTGTTTAATGTGTGTAAGAACCTATCATTTTCTGTGCTGTACTTGAATATGTGTCATAACACACACACTTGCTTTAAAAACAGGCCCCAAAGTTGACTAAGGGACTATAGTCCTTATAACAAATTTCATTTTATCTTTGAGTTCTAAAGAAGCATATTCAAACAAAATCAAAATGTGATTGGGGATATATTGGAATACAATTCACTTTGGTTTTATTCTCTCTCTGTATTCTCTTTCTAATGACTATTCCCACTTCTGAAGAGAAATTTAAACTATCAAAATGTATACCTCAAGAAAGACTAACAGCTATGGAGAAACAAATAAACCTGAAATGTTAACTACTTGGTTTATGCCACTCCCTGCTTCCTTTATTCTTGGAAACATGAACCACTGTCCTCCACTTTTAGGCTCATGTCTTAGATACGCTTCAGCCCTCCTTTTCTTTTTTGTCTCCTCTCCTCCTAAGCACCCAAGTAACCAGCACTACAGGCCACCCTATCACAATGTGGAATCCACTTCTGCTACAACAACTATGGTTGCCATCACAACTGTTTCTGCTGCTTCTGTCAGCAAATGTAGTGATGCCAGTAACATCAATCCTCTTAGCAGCATCCACCCTGATACTTCCCCAAATGGTGGGGCAGATGAGACTCTCTCAACTAACAAAGATGACACTGGTCCAACTGAGGCAGTAGACAACACCTCATATGCTTCAGATAACATCACCCCAACTTCTACAGATAGTACTCTAACTGCCTCAAGTAACAATAACCCAACTCCCACACAGATTACCTCTAACTATGCTACAGGAAAAAACCTGTAAGAGGTAGAGATATCATCATCTGTTGGTAGCAGCTATAAAGACAATGCAAACTAATTTTTAAAAAAATTTCCACCATATTTTCTAAATAGATTTGTACACCCATACACACTGAGTGTGTGTGTGTTATGTGTGTGCGTGTGTGCTTGTTTGACAACAGAGTACTTGACACAATCAATGAGATGAAAAAAAGACAGTGCTTTTCACATTATCTAAGGGAGCGGCTCTGCTTACGCTTTGTACTTGACAAATTCTAGACTTTTAAATTAATAGCCACATTTTCTTTTTTAACTTATTATGTAAATTCTTGTATGTGCAAAAAAATTAGGGCTTGTGGAAACATATAAAATATTTATGTTTTCATTATAATTATAACAATTGTAATGTATATAAAATATAGCTATATAAATCATTTGTTGTTTGGAATTCCATGGATACTTCAATGAAAGCTAGCTATTATCATGGTAAGTTTATAGTCAACCCAAACTCCACAGCTACAGATCTGACTACTTTAAATAGTCGCCTGAAAGTGGGTTAGAAGCATTTGAGTACCATCATTAATAGTAACTTTTGAAAAATAAAATATCTATCTATCTATCTATCTATCTATCTATCTATCTATCTATCTATCTATCTCTTTTAATTACCACCACCAGTGAAAACAAAATAGCAGGAATTAACAATCATTGGTCCTTAATGTCTCTCAAAATCAAAGGACTCAGTTCTCCAATAAAAAGAAAAAGCTATTAGACTGGATGCAAAAACATGATTCAAACTCCTACTGCATACCAAAGATACACCTCAATGTCAAAAACAGACAATACCTCACACTACAGGGTTGAAAAAAAGATTTTCCAATAAATGGACCTAAGAAGCCAAATTGTGTACCATTTTAATATCTAAAACATTAGACTTAAAGACAAAATTAATCAAAAGGGATGAGGAAGGATACCTTATATACATCAAAGGAAAAACTATCAAGATGATATCATGCTGCACATATCTGCTCCCAACACTAGGGCACCACATATGTATCAAGAAACATTACTAAACTTAAAGCACACATAAATGTCACACATTAATACTGGGAGTCTTCAATACCACACTTTGACCAAAAGACAGAACTAAACAAAAAAATAATTAAATGAGAAGACTTTAAGACTCAAGTAGCCCTACAAGATATCTATGGATATTTCACTCAAACACCAAAGAATATATGTACTTTGCATTATCTCATAAAATATTCTCAAAATTTGACAAAATACTAAGTTACAAAGCAAGTCTCAACAGATACAAGAAAAGGCTAACGTATTACAAACTCATAGAAAGGGGACACTTCTCTACCGAATGACTACCAGTCAAAGAATAAATGGGAAAGAAGTTAACGACTTCCTATTCTACAACAAAAACTGATGCAAAATATACCTGCACTATTGGGAAACAAAGGAAGTACTGATAAAAAAAATTGCATAATTCAGTATATGAGGTCACAAACTACAAAAAGACTCAATCACAACAACAACAACAAGTAAATTACACACCCTTTGCTCTTCTGAGCATTAATGCAAAAATATTCAACAAAACACTCGCAAACTGAGTGTTTTCTTTTGGCATAAAAACGGGTAAAAAAAATCTTTACACATGATCCATAGGCTTTATTCAGAGCAGCAAAGATGTTTAAAACTAGGATAGATTGTCAATGTAATCCCTCATGTAAAGAAACTTAAAGAGAAAAACCACAGATCATCTCATTAGATGCTGAAAATGCCTTAGCCGAAACCCAACACCTAAGCTAAAAGTCTCAGATAGAATGGAGATACAAGAAATATAACTAACATAAGAAAGGCAATAACAGAAAACCAAGAGAAATATCAAAATAAATGTGGAAAAAACTCAAAGGAACTCCACTAAAATCTGGTACAACCCAAGGATGTCCACTCTCTCCATATCTATTCAATATTGCACTTGAAATTATAGTTATAGCAGTGAGGCAGCTAAAGGAGATAAAGTGGATACGAATTGGAAAGAAATATCCAAGTATTATTTTCAGATGATATAATAACATATATAAGTGAATTCAAAAATTCTACCACAGAATTCCTACATCCGGTAAACACATTCAGAAAAGTAGCTTGATAGAAGATTGTGGGAAATTGCAGGCTGGTCTCCATTTGAGCTGAGATCTGAACCCCGAGGTCATAATTCACCTACATGACATGATATGCATTCCCTCATGCTCCTAAAACTCTGGATCCTTCCCCCACAGCCTCCTTAAGAGAAGCATGGTCAGTAGTCACTTAGACAATGGCCCCAGTTTCTGACCTTCAGGATAAACTCCTACCCAGTTACCTAACAACAGTAAAGTCCATAAAAATAGCTGTTGAGCCCCCATCTCGCTCTCTTACTTCTCCCTATCTTACTTGTCTCCCTCTCACTCCTCACTCTCACCCTATCTGTCCCTTCTCTCCTCTCACCTCTCTTTGTCCTCTCCTGTACTCTTTCCTCTAACTTAATCTCTTTCTCTCTAGCCTTTTCCCCACCCCCCCTCTCTCTGTCTCTCTCTATCTTTCTACCTTCTCTCTTTCTCTCTGCATTTCTATAATAAAGCTCTTAAACTATAGAGAGTCTCTGCTCCGTCAAGATCTGCTGTGCACTCTCATCAGTGTTGGGAACCTCTTCCCTCATCCCTCTATCCCATAACTCCAGTTCTACAGGGCATGGCCCTGGGGCATACAGGTTGGAGGCTACCCTTCGGGCACCCCCAGTTGAGTGGGTCACAGGCTTGGATGCCCACCCAGGGGTGAGTAGAAAGTGTCCAGCAGCCCTCCCATGCCTGACTGACCAGAGAATAGGGAACTTTGGCGACTTTGGAACTCTTTTTCCTTCCCCAGGGCTACCTTGCCACCCCTATTTTTTTTTTTGTTCCCACAGAAGATTTACTCCAAAAACAGTAGCACTCCTTTAAACATAGGCCAATTGGGCTAATAAATCAGAAAACAACACCCTTCATAATAGGTATAAATAATATAAAATATATCAGGGTGAAAGACATCTATAAGCAGCCTGTCAAGACTTTGAAGAATGAAAAAGAAGGATATATCAGAAATGGAAAGATCTCCCATTTCAGTGATCAGATGCAAAGAATTAATATATTAAATTAGTGATTCTTCCAAAAGCATTTTAAAGACTACAATCCATGCCATATGTCCAACACAATTCTTTACAGATCTTGAAAGACCAATATTCAAATTCATATGGAAGATTAAGAACCCATGATATGTAAAATAATTCTGTATAATAAAAGAACTTTTGGAGATTTCAGGATGTACTACAGAGCACTAGGAATAAAAATGCACAGTATTAGCATCAAAACAGATGAGTAGATCTATGGAAGTGAGCAGGAGATCCAGACAAAATACCATAGACTGAAGGACACCTGAATTTGATAAAGATGCTTGTGATAGTTTGTATATGCTTGTCAGGTAGAGTGACACTATTAGAAGGTGTGACCTTGTTGGAATTGGTATGTCACTGTAAGTGTGTGCTAAAAACCTTCACCCTAATTTCCTGGAGTCAATCTTCCACTAGTAGACTTCAGATGAAGATGAGGAACTCTCAGTTCCACCTGCCCAATACCTCCATGAATGCTGCATTGTTTCTGCCTTGAGGACACTAAATCTCTAAACCTGTAAGCCAGTCCCAGTTAGATGTTGTGCCTATATACTTGCCTTGATCATGGTGTCTATTCACACCAGTAAAACAGTAACTAAGGCAATGACAGATATGTGCAATGGGAAAAAAGAAAGATTCCTCAATAAAAGTTGTTGGTCTATCTACATGTCAGTATGGAAAAGAATACAAACAGATCTATATCTATCACCTTGCACAAAACTCAAATGCAAATGAATCAAAAATGTCAACACAAAAAAACGATGCACTTAATCTAACAAAAGAGAAAAAAGGTGAATAACTTTGAACATATTGGCATTTGGAACACCTTCCAAAGCAGAGCACCAATAGCACAGGCACTAAGATCAACAGTTAATAAAAAGTTCATCATGAAGCTGTAAAGCTTCTGCAATAATACAGACAACATCAATATTACAAAATGGCACCAAATCTACAAAAAGCTAATTTCAAAAATATATAAAGAATTCAAAAAAATCGTCATCAACAAATCACAAAATGCTAAACAGAGAATTCTCAACAGAGGAATTTTAAACAGACAGGAAACACTTAAGGAAATGCTCAACATCATTAGCCATCATGGAATTGCAAATCAAACCACTCTGCAATTCTATCCTTTCTTGTCAGAAATGCTAAGATCAAAAATCCTGCTGGAAATCATGTGGTGCAAGGGATAAGCTCTTCTCTTGCTGAAGGCAGTACTTTATTGTACAACCACTTTGGCTATCCATATGCTCATAAATTGGGAAGCAATCTAACTCAAGACTCAGCTATAGACTTCTGTGGGCATGTATGCCAAGAATACTCCATCTTGTGGCAAGACCCATGCACAGCTATGCTCATAGCAGCTTTTTTTGCAATAGCTAAAGAGTAGAAACAACTGTGTTGCTCCTCAACTGAAGAATGAAAAAAGAAAATGTGGTACTTTACACAAAGGGGTGTTATTCTGCTGTTAAAAAACCATTACATCGTGAAATTTGAAGACAAATACATGGAACTAGTAAGAAATCATCCAAAGAGAGGTAACCCAGACTTGAAAGACAAACATGGTAAGTATCCACTTATAAGTGGAAATTAAATGTCAAGTAAAAGACAATCATGCTATAATGAGCAAACACAGAGAGCCTTTTGTTGCATACTTGTGAGATACTTTTCCTCCTACTGAGATGTCTTTTTCTAGCATTTATTTGATTGTATGTAACTTATACTTGCTTACTTTGCCTCTTATGGTTGACATTCTTTGGAGCCCTGTTCTTTTTGAGGGGATAAAATGGTTGTGGGCCCTGGGGAAGTTGGGAGTTTGGGGAGAAAGTTTGGAGAGAGGAAAGCAAAATGAAACTGCAGTCAGGATTTCATAATGTATGAGAGAAGATAGAAAAACAAAACTAATGAAAAAAAAAGGTCTCCTCACAATGAATAAGGAAATTCTGACACTTCAGTCTCTAAGGAAAGGATTGTACAAAGTATGAAACATTTTCTTCTTTTATTTTCCCTGTTCCTTATTGTTCTTTAATGTTCATAATGGTGGGCCACTGAAATGTTTTGTGAAACTAGAATTTATTCTAAAGTATAAACAATAAATTTTGCTTGTTTTATTTTCTATTTCTTCTATTGGTTGTTTTATTCAATTATATTTCATATGCTATCCCCCTTCACAGTTTCCCCTCCACAAAACCCCAATCTGCTCCCACTTACCCCTGCCCCTATAACAGTGCTCCCCCACCAACCTACCCACTCTCACCTCACTGCCCTATGTTGGTTCATCAAGCATCCACAGGACTAAGGGTCTCCATACCACTGATGCCAGATAAGGCCATCCTCTGTAAAATATACAGATGGAGCCATGGACACCTCCATGTGTACTCTTTGGTTGGTGCTTTAGTCTCTGGGAGTTTTGGGGAATCAGACTGGTTTATATTGTTCTTCCAGTGGGGTTGCAACCCCTTCAGCTCCTTCAACTTCCTATGAAATATATCTTAAGGAAAAACAATATGTCACATTTGCTCATAATATTTAGTGAAACATTGTTCCTAAGATCATTTCAAGGGCTATATACTGTTTGCCTGCCACATTTAAGCTATCAGTGGAGCTGGCTTTAGTACCTGACAGGCCAATTTTACACCTGTTTGAAAGAAGTGTTCAGGCAATGTGGTTTTTGAAATTGATCACAATATTTAAGAAAACTTGAAGAAAAAAAGTGCTAAAAATTTCTATCTTTTTTGGTCTTGATTAGTGGGACAGAGTTGGATTCTAGAATGCAGATTTGTGAACATTCATTGTAGACTAACATTACACAGTTTGATGTTAAATCTAGGCCAATTAATAAATAATAATTTACCCAATAGGATGCCTTATTCCTTAACTTCTAGGTATCATGAAAAATAAAGTTTATCCCATGTGACCAACTTAACCTGTTGATATATCAAATGTATATGTGTCAGCAAAAGCCGATTATTAAAAAACAAAACTACAAGGAAAAGGATCCCTTTCAAATTAATTATTGTTGAATCAATAACTTTATTTGGAAATGACTTATTTTACAGCCTCTCCATGGAAAAATGTAAGGGTTTTTCTTCTGCATCATCTAAACTATCAAAAATACATATTAGTCCATCAATTTACCATCAAATATTATTTGTAAATATTATTTGTAGGGTGTAGTTTAAAAAACAGACCCCTGTAAACTGACTTAGCACAGGCACTAGCTGTCTAGAATGACCCCATTGTTCATGTAGTTATTTTGTGTCAAAGTAGCTCTGATCTTCCCAGGCCATCCATCCCCTGTAAAAAATCCACTATGACTTGTATAAATTCAGTTATCTCTATAAAAGGAGAATACTTAAGGCTTATATTCTAACAACCAGATTTATAATGGTAAATCTCAAACCCTGAAATGCCCACACAAATAACACAAAACTTTCTTGATATAAATACAAGCTACACACATAGACTAGACAATATACCCTAAATCATTTTATTGTCATCTCTGTAATTCCTATGTAATCCCTAGATTCTTGCAGCTTCATCATGCCACATGGATCATATCCATCTTTTTCTCCATCTGGTTTCATTCTCTCTCTCTCTCTCTCTCTCTCTCTCTCTCTCTCTCTCTCTCTCTCTCTCCTTTCTCTCTCCTTCTCTTTTCAATGCTCAATAATATGCTCTAGCCTTACCTGCTGATTAAGATTTAACCTGACCTCACTAACAGTTGCCCTTCCTAAGGGAGCAGAAAAACAAACAGTAATTCACAACCTTTCCTCCTTTTTCTCCAATTCAAATTCTCTTCTCTCTCATAAAAATTAAGCATATGAGCTAATAACATTGTGTAATATATAAAGTATAAGATACACTTAACATCCAGTCCATCAATTTTGTCAAATAATTAAGCAGTATAACATCTAACCTAACTTAAATAGGCATATAATTTTATACATTTTTGTCCCGGGTTGCATTGTGTACTATCAGAAGAACATCTGAAACACACACACACACACACACACACACACACACACACACACACACACAGAGAGAGAGAGAGAGAGAGAGAGAGAGAGAGAGAGAGACAGACAGACAGACAGACAGTCAGACAGACAGACAGAGAGACACACCCACGTGTACTAATAGGATGTTTCCTGGGGAGTATCAGTTGTCCCTGCCAGATATCTTCATATTCTCTTATTAACAATTATGTCAGAATTTTTATTGTTATTTATATGTATAAATACCTTATAAATACCACTCTAGTATTTTCATCTCTGTTTTAAAATTCTGGTTTAATATGATAGACAAGAATGATGATTGCCATATTGGAAGCTCAGATTTATAACCTTTTGCAGATTTTACTATACAAATAAATCATGTGTGTTTCAATAATCCAGAAGCTGAATGGGTAGCTCTTTCTTGACCTAATTGAAACTTTGATTTTCATGATTTCCATATCCTCCAAATATAAGAAAAATGATTTATGGATTATTAATGTAATCTTTTCCTTATAAAAGTATTCTAGAGAGCATTCTATTCTGACAAGTAACTTGAAGCTATTGTATACTAAACATCAGATTAAAACTTCCATGAGTTGGTTACACGAAACTCCATATGATAAATAATTGCTGCCATCCAGAAAGAGCAAGGGAAACATGTGGCAGAGAGGATCAGAAGTGGAGTGGTATTCAGAGCTAGGTGTGGAGAGGTAGAGGGACCATCAGCAAGGAATGTCTGATTGCTGTGAAAATGAATGAATGTCTGTCAAGGAGGAGCTAGGAAGCATCTCTAGGAAGTAAGGGAAAACTGGGATAGGAGAGGTGCCCAGGAATCAAAGGGGTGTCCTATGCTGTGACACACAGCAGTCTGGGGAGCCTGTCCCCTGTGTAAAGGACGAAAACCTAATAAAGCCATAAGGACAACAACCCACCCACAAAACATTGACCCAAAACTTATCGTGTCTACAAGAAATACAGGAAATGAGGATAGAGCAGAGCCTTAGGAAATGGTCAACTAATAAATGGCCTAATTGAGACCCATCCCATGAACAAGCACTCATCCATGAGACTATTAATGATACTCTGTTATGCTTGCAGACAGAAGTCTAGCTTGGCTAACCTCTGAGAAGCCCTCCCACCCTCTGATTCAGACAGATGTAGACACCCACAGCCAAACAATGGATGGGGTTTAGAGCCTCTTATGGAAGAATAGGAGGAAGAACTGCAGCACCCTCAAAGGATTAAAAACTTCACAGGAAGACTAATAGAATTAACTAACCTAGCTCCTTGAAGATCTCAGAAATAGAACACCCAACCACAGAACATACAGTGAATTGAACTAGGCCTCCCCAGCACATATACAGCAGATATACAGCTTGGTTTTCAAGTGTGTTCTGAACAACTGGAGTATATAAAGCCGCTGCTTTTGATTGGATATGCCCTTCTAGCTGGGGTGCCTTGTCTTGCCTTAGTGAGAGAAGAAGTGTCTAGTCTCACTTAGACTGGAAGTGCCAGGGATGGGGAATAGGTAGGTGGGAACCAATATCTCAGTTTTACTGGGATGTGAGAGCAAGAGACAAACAGAAATGTGAGGGAACATGAGGAGTGAATTTGCCAAATATGGCTGACTTTTCCTATGGAGTTGCAATGAAAAAAGAAGCAAGACTGAAGTCAGCAGTGTAAACAGCCTAGTCAGCAAGATTTTTAAGTAAGTGTCTTAATTAGGATTTTATTGCTGTGAACAGACACCATGATCAAGGCAATTCTTATAAGACACCACATTTATTTGGGGCTAGTTTACAGTTTTAGAATCTCAGTCCATTATCATCATGACAGGAAGTATGGCAGCTTCCAAGAACACACAGTGCTAGAGAAGAACCTGAGAGTTCTACATCTTGATCCAAAGACAGATAGAACACACTGTATCTTGGCCACTAGTCAGAATTGCTGAAGGCAATGTGTCAGATGGCAAATTATGGAAACAACTCAACAAATCAATGAATAAATGATTGAACGGTTACTGTAAACAAAATATCAGTTCCAGACCATGTTGACTTAGGATCAGCAGCACATGAACAAGAGCACATGCTGTCCCTCTGGTTGACATGGCTCTTTGTGTACTATAATCTTCCCACCTCATTTCAAAGACTCCCTGCTACTTAAGCAATTCCTTACCTTTCACCTATCCAGAGCACTGCGAATTCTATAAGCATTTGTTCCCTCTAAACATTTTTAAGCTGTGTTTATTTTTAATGTTGAACCTTAGGAAAATCATTAAACTGGGTGTTAGCATGGAAGTAAAACAATGAGTGTTCTCCAAGTGTTGTACCAAGGCAAGCCCTGAATACACGTCTAGGCAATATTTAAAAAAAAATCACAGCAAATTAGCTGTAAAGAGAACACTGGAATGAATTTCAGGATATCATAACTAATCTTATATACTCCATGACATTAAAATATGTAAGATTCTCATTTTACTTTTGACAAAAAAAGAGATTTTTTAGTTATGCCTATGCTACAGGATATAACCACAGTAATTATACCAAAGACAACTAAACTGCCTCTCTTTGGCCTATATTTGAAACTTCTTGTATTGTAACTACTCAATCTACTAGTGCAATGGGAACTCCATGGAATACTTACCCCATGGAGAGCCTAGCAAAGATTCCAGCCTGAAAGAGTCATCTTCTATAACAAGGAAAGGACTTAGCTGGAGGCATTGGGACAATATCTCACCAACAAAACCTTCAACCTACAGTTTGTCCTGCTTGCCGAGTGAGAAAGGTCAGGGGCCTAGTAAAATAATCATAAAGAAACCAGAGAGACATCATGTAGAAAATGATGGGAGCTGAAGCAGAATTCCACAAACATTAGGCACAGCTCAGGCACACATACAGAGGAGGAGGATGAAGAAACATAGGAAACAGAGAGGTCAGGGGCATCCCAGAAGAACACTGGCCTCAGACTCAACTGCCCAGAACTCCTGGGAACTTGCAGCCTGTAGTAGTCTGATGTAGGTTCTCTATATGTATATTATGGCTGAGTCATTTAGTGTTCTTGTAGGAAACATAATGATAGGGGTGGGGCTGTCTCTGACTCTTTTGCCTACTTGTGAGACCCTTGTCCTCCTACAGGATTGCCTTGACCAGTCTTCATGATATTGTATGTGATTTATTGTAGCTTACTTTGCTTCATTTTGTTGATGTCTCTGGGAAGCATGTTCTGATTTGATTTGATTTGATACAAGGGCTGAGTGTGCAGGCCCTGGGGGAGAGCAGAATTAGGGGAGAGAGCTTGGCGGGAGGGGAGTAAAAAGAAACTTCAGTTGGAATGTAATAATATATAAGAGAAGAGTAGAAAAACAACACTACGGAGATAAAGCAAGGTCTCCTCACAGTGAATCAGGAAACACTGGCAGTACAAACTGAGGAAATGAGTGCACAAAGGGTGACACATTTTTATTCTTTGGTTTTCCTGTTCCTTATTGTTCTTAAATATTTGTAATGGATAGCCAAAGAAACTATGAAAGAGAATTTATTCTAAAATATATATTTATAATTAGTTTTGCTTGTTTCTAACCTTTATAATAAATATAAACAAGTGAAAAGAAGCTTTATCATTTTTTCCATTTTTGTTTAGATATTTTCTTCATTTACATTTCAAATTCGATCCTGGAAGTCCCCTATACCCTCCCCCAATCCTCGGCCTTCTCCCCTCCCCACCCACTCCCACTCCCACTCCTTGGCCTTGGTGTTCCCCTGTACTGAGGCATATAAAGTTTGCAAGACCAAGGGGCCTCTCTTCCCAATGATGGCATACTAGGCAGTCGTTTGCTACATATGCAGCTAGAGATGCGAGCTCTGGGGATACTGGTTAGTTCATATTCTTGTTCAACCTGTAGGGCTGGATGCACCTTCAGCTACTTGGGAACTTTCTCTAGCTCATCCATTGGAAAATGTGAGGAGCCATGAGGAGTAAGCAGGCAATATGTTCCTGACAATTACTATAGAGATGCAATGGGAGAACCAGGTTAGAGAAAAGGAGACAGTACGAAAATCCAGGAGTACAAGATCTTTAAAGTAAATATGATGTTACTTAATGTTCTTTTTGAGAGGAATGTCTTCAATCTCTAAGCACTGTAGTTAAGAGGAAAGCAAAAATAAAAGGCTTAGATCAGGTTCTTTTAAAAGTAATTATAATGATACAAATAAAAATCAGAAAAGATGAGAGATGCTGAGAGCAGGCAAAACAGAATTGAGGAGCAGGGGCAAACCTCTGAGATGGTGTTGGGTGATTGAACATAAGTGTGATTGATTTGTAAGTGAAGTGTGCTAGTTACATAAAGTGACATGCAGTTACACCATCAAAAAAAAAAAAGTCAAGAACTAAGGAAACAAGAAAGTTATTCTCTTAACTCATAAGTTACTTTACATGCTACAAGATCTAGGACAGGGGAACTCATTCCTACCTACTGCAACCTCTTTGTGAAGTAAGAAGGGTGCCACCTGTAGATAAATATGGGGGCTCAGCATGAGGTAGAAAACTGAGAGAAAGAAAGATGGTATTAACTTGGATCATTATAAACATCTACAAAACTGGACAGGGAAGACCAAAGAAATGTGAGGTGATTACAAGACCAGTGCCTAAAGATAAAAGTCTGGCCATAAATGAACCATAGAATCTTTAACCTCTGCTCACAAAATTGACATTGAAGGGACAAGTTTTTAGGGTTAACCTGAACTATGTAATTGCTGATGGCAATGTGTCAGATGACAAATTAGGGATATAACTCAAGAAATGAGTGAATGAATTGGTATTATCTCCAAAATATCAGCTCCAGACCAACTTGACTTAGGATCAGCAGCACAGGAACAAGAGCACATACTGTCCCTCTGGTTGACATTGTACTTGTGTTCAATAGTCTTCCCATATCATTCCAAAGACTTCCCTGCAACTGAAGCAATTCTTCACCTTTCATCTATGGAAAGCACTCCAACTTCCTGTTTTTGTTTTTGATTTTTAGTTTTTTGAGACAGGGTTTCTCTGTGTAGCTCTGGCAGTCCTGGAAATCACTCTGTAGACCAGGCTAGCCTAGAAGTCCGAAATCTACCTGCCTCTAGATCACAAGTGCTGGGAATAAAGGCATGTGCCACCACTGCCCAGTGACTCAAACTTCCTAATGCCATGGTTTCCCCCAACACTTTTCAGCTGTGTTTATTGTTAATGTTGAAGCTTAGGAAAAATCACTAAACTGGGTGCTAGCATAGCAAGAGAGACACTGAGGGCTCACCAAGTGATGTACCAAGGCAAGCACTGCCTCGATGTCTAGGCAATATTAAATCACTCAACAAATGTGCTTAGGACAGGGGCTCAAGCATGAATATCAGTATCACACTAGGGATCATATGGCTCCAGGATATAGAAGTACATATAATTGTCATCATTAGAAGGAACAAAAATCCCAGAGTTTTATTTAGTCATGTAGGTGGTATAGGATACCACCACAGCATTTACATTACAGAGACTACTAATCTGTCTCTCATTGGCCTATATTTGAAACTTCTGGAATTGTAACTACTCATTCTCTATAGGCTCATAAAACACATATGGACCTCCCTGATGCAAGGCTAAACATTCCTTCAAGTAAAAACTCTGGAATATATTTTGAAATTCATTGGAATTAAAACCAAGAACAATTCTAAGATCTTTAGTGACAGAGACATTTTCCAATATTTATGGTAACTACTTCCATTTGCATTTGATTTCAGTGATTACAAGTGCAAAGCTGCAGCTTAAGAGTTTGCTCATAACATTTTCTTTACATTCAATGCCATCTAAGCTTTCGCTGAGAATCTGTATAAGAAGAAAGGGGAAACTTTCCCTCTGAGTGTTTTGAGGACTTTTACTTAAAAACATATAAGAGTTCTCTGTTGAGGCAAAATAAATTATGATAAAAGAGGACTGTAGGGAGCCTGTCAGAGCATAGTCTACACTTGGCATAAACATGTCCTTTACTCAAGAATCACAAGAGGCAGAAGAGGAACCTGGAAGGCAGTTCCATCCTCATCCCATGGCCATCCTTTCACACTTCATAATATTCCATCATATACCACAGTGCTAAGCGGCCCCAATTTCTTTTATTAATATTTATTTAGCATGAAGTAACAAGCTTCTATGTGGGATTTTTATTTTCCAATTGGTGGATATTTGTTGACCTTGCACTAGTGTCCCAAATTCAGATCCATGATACCCTTACCCACACTGGACTAATTTTACTCAGTGTTATTCCTTTTTATTTCTAATGAATCCCCCACAGTTTCCCTACAAGTTTATATTTGATATAATGTGAAAATTTCAGAAACAGGTAGATCTAGAAAATGTAGTAAGGACAGTAGCGTATGCTCAGAAGACAAATACCATGTATGCTCTCTCACGTCCTAGACTGTAATGAAAATGAGTATATCAAGGTCAGGGTAATTATGAGTAAAGACAAAGACCAATATGAGTAAAAACCAAATATGAGTAAAAATGACCAAGTATGAGTAAGACCGAAGGGGGTACTGAGAATCATCCCTGCTTTTTGTGGGTCATGAGCTAGAGGCCAATCTGATCTCTGATACTGAAATGTCATATGCCTGTCTCTAGGACAAGGAACTTTATTACAAGTCAAAAGACTTTTTTCTGAAACATAATATCTCTAACTTCTTATACTTCCAGTGTTACCGAATTTTTTACAGGAACATAGCGGATACACTCAGGCCAGCATATTTCTTGGAAAAGGTGGACATTTAGATGCCATCTAAAATCAGATCCTGTACAGAAAGTGTATATGTTAATAATTCTCTGTGAAATATCTAATTTAAAGCAGTTTATTTTATTTCTCCCACAGTCTGGTGAGTGTCACAGAGGCCACACAGGACAAGATGATCCTACAAGACCACTAGCTCCTTCAACTCCTCCTTCTCATCTTTATCCTCAGCCTGATCGCAATCGTGTACAGATTGTTCAAACAGGCAATATCCCCATTTTATCCCCATTTGATCAACGACATTCTGTTACTCTTCCTGTTACTCCTCCTCCTTTATACCCTGGAATCGGATTTGAAAAACTACTTCCCAATGCTCATATTCCTGGTGTATTAATTCGTCTAAATATTGGAGCTTTAATGAAATATATTCAACCTGTTCCCAGAGAATCTTCAAATGCAACACCAGCTGCCAATAACTCTTTAACTACTGCAACTGCCCAAAATTCTACTGATATCATTATAAGGTGGTGGCAGTTAAAACTATCCTTTAGGCTGTCAAATTAATATAAACCATACTTCTATAGAATTTTGTGAGAAATAATATTTAAAGGCTTAAGAAACATTATAGAAAACATTATAGAAAGTGAAAAATAAACAACTGAGCAGCATTATAAAGCATCTCCTGTTGTCCTCATTGTGATTACCATATCACCTACTGTATTATTTGTATAAAAGATGTTCTTCCATAAAACTAACCTTGTTCCAGGAGAAAAATGGTCATTAGGAAAAATACAATTGTGATATATACTCATGAAATAAGATGGAAAGATAATAATATGTCTCCTTGAGTGGCACCCATCAAATAACTAGTAATCACAGAGCAGGGTGATGTTTATCCACACACCATTTCCTGAAAATTAATGAGTAGGATGACATCATGATATTTGACGCAAAAAGTATTCTACATTCATGGATTCAAACAAGTGTGCATGAAAAAGCGCCAAAAAATATATTGCATGTATACAGAGCATAGTCTATTGAACCATGACACCTTCAATAATCTATATCACCTCTTAGCCTGGGACTGGGAGCTCTCCTGGGAGACCAGCTCTCTTCTGGGGGGACCTGTGTATGCCAGGCTGCAGAACAGCTTTGTTCCAGGGTAGAGAGCAGAACTGCAATTTTAAAGTAAAAAGAAATGCAAAATTAAAAAATATCCATGGCAAAATATTTACTGTTAAGCCAAAAGCTTTCTTTCTTTCTAGAAAGTTTGTGTAAGGCAGATGGCATAGTCAATAAGACAAATCAGCAACCTTTAGATTGGGAAAAAAATCTTCACTAACCCCACATTTGATAGAGGGCCAATATCCAAAATGTGTAAAGGACTCAAGAAGCTTACCACCAAAAAACCAAACAACCCAGTCAAAAATGGGTTATAGTACTAAACCAAGATTTCTCAAATAATGAATCTCGAATGGCGAAAAAGCACCTAATGAAATGTTCAAAATCCTTAGTGATCAGAGAAGTCCAAATCAAACTAACCCTGATATTCTACCATACACAAATGAGTTCAGGTTTTCCAAAAAAGTCCTAATAATGACAAAAATATAACACAGAAAATATGAGGGAAGGTGAGAGCAGGCAAAACAGAATTGAGGAGCAAAAGCAAAGCACTGGGATGAGGTTGGTGAGGTTGGTGATTGCACACAGGTTTGATTACTTACTAAATGAAGTGTGCTAGTTACATTAAGCAACATATAGTTACAGAGTGAAAACAAAAACAAAAACAAAGAAACAACAAAACAAACATAAAATAAGAAACAGTCAAGTCCCCTAGTCAACAATAAAGAGATCATACTCTTCAATCATAAGTGAAATTACAGTGTGCATGGCATAACCTCTTGGGGAACTATATAAGGAGCCATCTGCAAGTAAATATCAGGGCTCTGGATGAGGTAGAAAACCAAGAGAAATTAAGCTGGTGTCAACCTGGAATGTTAAAAGCCTCTATAAAACTGGAGAGGACAGAACAAAAAACTTAATAGGATTACAAGACATTGTCTAAGGATATAAAAGTCTGGTTATAAAAGACCCATGGCATCCTCTATCACAGCTCTCAATACTGACCATGAAAAGGGCAAGTTTTAGGGTTAGACTGTAGATTGAGCATGTTTTATTCTACCTTGATTCCTTCAATAATCCATAACACTTATATTACACAGCATTCATATTATCATGGGAATTATACCAATACAAAGTTTGTTCAATGTATGGTGAATCTACAGAAGGTAAAAGAAAATCATACATCATTTCAAAAGTGACCTTGAAGGAACACGTTTTTAGGGTTAGCCTAAAGTTTGGAATTGCTGAAGGCAATGAGTCAGATGAGAAATTAGGGAATTAACTCAACAAGTAAGTGAAAATAAATTAGTAGATTCTTAAAAATATCAACTCCAGGCCAATTGACTTAGGGTCAGCAGCAAAGGTACAAGAGCACATGCTGTCCCTCTGGTTGACATGGTCCTTTGTGTTCTAGAGTCTTCCCACCTCATTTCAGAGACTTCCCTGCAACTGAAGCATTTCTTCACCTTTCATCTATCCAAAGCACTCCAACTTGCTAAAGCATTTGTGTTCCTCACCACTTTTCACCTGTGTTTATTTTTAATTCTGTGTCTAAGAAAAGATGTGCTCTGAATAGGACATAGGCATGAATTATCATTATCACACAAATATTCTTATGACTCCAGGAGTTGAAAACATGTATGACTATCATTTTGCAAAGGGATATAAAACAGATTTCTTTAGTCATTTTGGTGGTACATAATACAACCATATTTTCACTACAGAGACAAGTATTCAGCATCTCTATTGCTTATATTTGAACATCTTGTATTGTAACTATTCAGTCTATATAGTCACAAGAAACACATCTGGACATCCGTGATGCTTGGCTAAATATTTTTATTCTCTTTCTTTCTTTCTTTCTTTCTTTCTCTCCCTCTCTCTCTCTCTCTCTCTCTCTCTCTCTCTCTCTCTTTCTTTCTTCATTTATTTAACACTCATATTCTATTCCCCACAACCAGTATCCAACAGAACCACATCCCATACCTACTCATTACTACCCTGTTTCTATGTGGATGTACACTCCTCCTACACCACATGATTCCTTAACTTTCTGGGTCTCCAGTCTCTTGAGGGTTAGGTGTATCACCTCTGAATGAATACACCTGGCAATCCTCTACTTTATATGTGTTGGGGACCTCAGATCAACTGGTGTATGCTTCCTGTTTGGTGATCCAGTGTTTGATAGATCTCATGAGTTCAGTTTAATTCATAATGCTGGTCCTCCTACAGAGCAGCCCTTCTCCTCAGCTTTTTTCAGCCTTCCTTAATTCAACAACAGGGATCAGAAGCTTCTGTTTTATTTCTTAAAGTACAGACTCTGCAACAGGCTTTGAATCTTAATTAGAATTAAAACCAAGAACAATTCTAGGATCTTTTGGGATTGATTTCAGTGACCACATCTATAAAGCCACAGCTTAAGAGATTGGTCATAATATTTTCTTTCAATTCAATGACATCTATGATTTCATTGAGAACCTGTATGCTCAGAACAAATTGGGGAACATTTTTTCAGAGTGTCTTTGAGGAATTTTACTCTGAGGACTTATAAAAAGGGCTGTCTTTACACATCAAGGCTGACACACATGAACTCAAGGCAATATGTACAATGCCTACACAGGGTCAAGACCTGTGAACCCCTTGCACTGAGATAGGGAGAGTGCATGTGCTTCCATCACTACAAGGAAGCTATTTGCAAATAATACATGATTGGTATTTTCTCCAAAACAGTCTCACTAGGAGTATGAGTGACAATTCAGGGCAGGCTCCATCCCCAGAATTAGTTTGACAACACAAAACTAACTCAGTGGCATTCTGTAAAGTTTTTTACTCACTTTCGTTTTGTCTGGTTTGCTTTGCTTTGCTTTGGTTGTGGTTTTGTGGGTGATGTCTTTTGCATGCTTATTTTCCCAATATTTAAGTGAAAATCTTGAACCAAACACCTGGTGGTTTGTGTGTTTGTGTTTGTGTTAGTGTTTTTATGCGTGTTTATTTGTGTAATGTGTGACCAAGCCCGCTCAGTCAGTCAACAGGTTCTCCAGCACAGGATAGAGGATTAAAAAGAAAAAAGACAGTTAGACAACATTGTAGCATGACCCCAGTCAATTCTGAGACTGAAGGCAAAGTTTTATTTACCAATCCACTTTTAAACCAATTTAATTACATGAAAGTATATTGGGCAAGCAGTACAATAAGGAACTACAAACAAGGCAACAGGACAATTGTAAAAAAGGGCTTGTCATAGAAACTTGAGCCCACTTCCTTGTCCAAGCCCAAAATCTTGCCTGAAGCTGAGTTCCACCCTAAAACTAAAATTCCTGCTTTATCTTACTTCTCTATTACAACCTAAAGTTAGCTTTTTGCTGAAACTTACTTCCTTATTACGCCCTAATGTCAGATCTCTGCCTAAGCTTGCTCCCAAGGTCAGATTCCTGTCTCAAAGCCATTTCTTTGTCCTTGCCAGTGTCAGACTGCTGCCAAGCGGTACCCCAAAAGGCTTCCCACATCATGTATGTTTGTGTGTGGTTTTATTGTGTATATGTTTATGTACGTGTGTGTTTGTGAGTATTTGGAATATTTAAAATAATTTCCAATGCTTGGTTTGATGGTTCAAAGCTGAAGTCATGGCCACTCAGAAGACATTGTTAATTTCAAGACCACCTAGACAGTGATTGTCATCTGTGGATAATAATCACTTGGGGTGACATATCGGATATCCCATATGTTAGATATTTACATTACAATTTCATACAGTTAGAAAGTATTAAAAAAAACTTGTGGTTGGGGGTCACAAACACATGAGGAAATATAAAAAACTTTCAAAGCATTAGGAAAATTGAGAATCATTGACCTATCTTATAGATGCTTACCCTCCACAATTAAATATTCACTGCACCAAATATAAAAAAGAAAAACAGAACACTAACAAACTATAACATAAAGTCCACTGGAAATACAATGTTCTGGGTTTACTCTCATGACTAAACACAAATTACTTTGCAAAGTCAACTTTGTGATACGTGAGAATAATGCATGAGACCAGATGTGTAGAAACTGGTAAGTTCAAACTTATAATACAGCCTCATTATTAGAGCTTAAAACTTAAAACTGAAACCAACATAATCTAAGCATAAGAGTCCTTTATTTCAGAAATTTTATAAATGTTAGAGAAGGAGATAGTTGGGAAGAGCCTCGAAGATATGGGCACTGGGAAAAAAAAATTCCTGAATAGAACAGCAATGGCTTGTGCTGTAAGATAAACAATTGACAAATGCAACCTCATAAAGTTGCAAAGCTTCTGTAAGGCAAAAGATACTGTCAATAAGACAAAAGGGCCACCAACAGATTGGGAAAGGAACTTTACCAATTCTAAATCATATAGGGGACTAATATCCAATATATATAAAGACCTCAAGAAGGTGTACATCATTAAATCAAATAACCCCATTTAAAAAATGGGGCACAGAGCTAAACAAAGAATTCTCAACTGAGGAATACCGAATGGCTGAGAAGCACCTGAAAAAATGTTCAACATCCTTAATCATCAGGGAAATGAAAAATCAAAACAACCCTGAGATTCCACCTAACACCAGTCAGAATGGCTAAGATCAAAAAGGTAACAGCAGATGCTGGCATGAATGTGGAGAAAGAGAAACACTCCTCCATTGTTGGTGGGATTGCAAACTTGTACAACTCTAGAAATCATTCTGGTGGTTCCTCTGAAAATTGGACATAATACTACAAGACAATCCTGCAATACCTCTCTTGGGCATATATCCAGAAGATGTTCCAACTGGTAATAAGGACACATGCTTCACTATGTTCATAGCAGCCTTATTTATAATAGCCAGAAGCTGAAAAGAACACAGATGTCCCTCACCAGAAGAATGGATTCAGAAAATGTGGTATATTTACACAACGGAGTACTACACAGCTATTAATAATAATGAATTTATGAAATTCCTAGGCAAGTGGATGTATCTGGAGGATATCATCCTTAGTGAGGTAACCCAAACACAAAAGAACTCACATAACATGTACTCACTGATAAGTTCACTTTATTTCTATTAGGTTGATTTCAGCACTGAGTGACCATTTCCTGCCCTCTACTCCTTTTGGATGAGTTTGCTTTTGTTCTAGAGCTCTCAGGTGTGCTGTTAAATCTATAATGTAAGATCTCTCCAGTTCCTTTATCAGGGTATGCACCACAGGTCCCCATGTATTTATCTGAAACAAAATCACATTTTGACTCTAATACAGCTTCCTAAGGAAGGCTAACCTCCTTCGTGACAGAGTACATTCAGAAATGAAAACAACTCAGAAACACCCTGTGAACTTGACAAGGATTCTTACTGTCTGTAAATCATATGACAAACTGGCTTTATCCTCTGAGTTGTGTTTCTTTATTGCCAATAAAAATATATTACAACAAATCTAAGTGCTGAGAGTTCTGATCCTCCATACTCCACCACTGAAACTTTACTGACGAGAGTGTTTCTGACCAACACATTCACTGGCTAAGAAGTTCCTCCAAGGTAAGTACCTGGGAATACAAAGCCCTTTAACTTCATGTTAAATGTTGCCCATCCTTCAGAGGTACCATTTTAATAGGCTGCCTACAAGATGTTCTTGTTTCATTACTGTGAGAATAAGTACCTACACAAAAACAGTGAGCCATAAACTGAATTACATTTTGAAAACATATGCAAGCAACAGAAAAATATTCTAGTTGATCACTTAGGATAATAAGTGACTCCACCAAAGTTTGCCATTCGGACATCAATAGAAGGAGAGGCCCTTGGTCCTGTGAAGGCTCTATGTCCTAGTATAGGGGAATGCCAGGACCAGGAATGGGAGTGGATGGTTTGTGGAGCAGTGAAAGGGGAGAGGTGATAGAGGATTTTTGGAGAGGGGAAATGGGAAAGGCGATAGCATTTACAATGTCGTAAAAGAAAATACCTAATTAAAAATTTTCATTTCCACCAAAAGTTAGTCTTGTCTCATTACTGTGACAATAAATACCCACAAAAAATACATTGACTCATAAACTGTATTACATTTTGAAAATTGATGCAAAAGTATTCATGTTGATCACATAGGATAGTAAGTGATTCCACTAAGTAATTCATTCCCTTTTCTCATTCCTGCAACTTAAGGTTCTTCAAAATTTTTAATGATGGTCTACTGTCAGATGTATTCTGAAAGAGAATTATTCTAAAGTATATATTTACAACTAATTTTTCTAATTAAGCTTCATATGAAATATAGTTTAATAATAAATGATATGTGACATTTGTTCAAAAAACCTAGTGAATAACTTTTCCTATGATTCATCCAAGGTTTGCAGTGTTCAGCTCCCACAAGGAAGCTATCAACAGCGTTGACTACAGGAGCTGACAGGTAACTGTGTTCAATGGTATAAAAGAAGAATTCAGGCCATCTGGCTCAAGAAATTTATCACAAACCTTGAGACACCTTAGAAGGAAACAGACCTAAATAACCCTGATTGTTTCTGTCCTAGTTACAATGGAACTCAGTTGTATAACAGAAAGCAGATTTGAGAAGATTCCCTATACACACAATGACTTGGTACACTGTTAAAGCTAGTCTATGTTTGAAGTCATGCCTTCCTCTTTTCCTCTATTTAATAGGAAGATCTCTCCTTTATTCTTTGTCATGAAAAAACAAATGTGATCAAGTTAAAGGGCTATCATCTCAAATATGAGTTTACAGAAACTTGATGCCACAGAAATGCAATTGTAAAATTAAACAAAATGCACAAATGAAAATCCATTTGAAAACAATTATTCTTAAGCCAACGCTATCTCTTTTAAATCTTCTGTTACTTAGACTCTTGATGGACAAATATGCAGCACTTTTCCTCCATCTGCTCACCAGTCAAAAATTAAAATTAGCCCCATTGTTTAAGAATCAAAACTTATGAGCTAACAATATAAGTTTACTAATACTGAGTCCAAGATAAAATTCAGAAAGTTATTTTAAGATACACGTCACAACATATATGCCATGTCTTGGGACATGTTCCAAATAATGCCATTTCTTTTTCAGAAATAATGCTAACCAGCCATGTGTTCACTTTCAGGGGCTACTGAAAGATGAAGCCACTGTGTTTGGGCTTTGGCCTCTGGGTTCTTATAGGATGCTTCCTTGTGAGTATCAATTTACATACCAACAATTTTCATTTTCTCTTACTAACTTTTATGTCAAACTTTTTAAATTTATATATTTGAATTTCCTAATATAAACAAGATGCTTATTACTGATTAAATTCCAATCAAGTGATTTAATTTCCAAGTTGTAAATCTGTTTTCATTTAACAGTCACAGAGATTATAATAAATCATTAGGAAAATAATATCTATACCCAAGAAAGTTTACTACTGCATGATAACCAACTCAATAATAGGATAACCAGAAGGAAACACAAAAATATTCGGTGAATTCATTGTGGCATTAAACAAAAATAATGTGAACTATATTTTACTACACTTAATCTCTAGATAATTAACAAGAAAATTCTGAATAACCATGCGTGTGGATCAACATTTAAAATTTAACGTATTTTTATCTACTATCTGTTATGAGTCATTGAATGAATATGACAGAGAGAGCAGCAGATGTGTCTTGAAATAATATATTTCATCAATAATAGAGTAAAAGTTATATAGTGTATAAGAGGAAAGAGATAAACAGAAATGTGAGGGGCTATGAGGAACAAACAGGCAATATGTTCCTGACATTTTCTATAGACATGCATTAAAAGAAGCGGGTTAGAGAAAAGGAGAAAGTATGAAAATCCAGGAGTGCAATATCTTTAAAGTAGATATGATGTTACTTAATGTTCTTTTTGAGAGGAATGTTTTCAATCTCTAGGCACTTTAGTTAAGAGGAGGAAAAATAGAAGGTTTAGATCAGGTTCTTATAAAAGTAATTATAATGATACAAATAAAAATCAGAAAATATGAGAGATGCTGAGAGCAGGCAAAACAGAATTGAGGAGCAGGTGCAAACCTCTGAGATGGTGTTGGGTGATTGGACATAAGTGTGATTGATTTGTAAGTGAAGTGTGCTAGTTACATAAAGTGATATACAGTTACACCATCAAAAAAAAGTCAAGAATTAAAGAATCAAGAAAGAAGTCATTCTCTTAATTCATAAGTTACTTTACATGCTACATGATCTACGACAGGGGAACTCATTCCTACCTACTGCAACCTCTTTGTGAAGTAAGAAGGGTGCCATCTGTAGATAAATATGGGGGCTCAGCATGAGGTAGAAATCTGAGAGAAAGAAAGATGGTATCGACATGGATCATTATAAACATCTACAAAACTGGACAGGGCAGACCCAGAAACGTGAGATCATTACAAGACCTGTGCCTAAACATAAAAGTCTGGCCGTAAATGGCCCATAGCATCTTTTACCTCTGCTCACAAAATTGACATTGAAGGGACAAGATTTTAGGGTTACCCTGAACTATGTAATTGCTGATGGCAATGTGTCAGAAGACAAATTAGGGATATAAATCAAGAAATGAGTGAATGAATTGGTATTATCTCCAAAACATCAGCCCCAGGACAACTTGACTTAGGACAAGAAGCACAGGAATAAGAGCACAGACTGTCCCTCTGGTTGACATGGTCCTTTGTGTTCTATAGTCTTACCACCTCATTGTAAAGACTTTCCTGCAACTGAAGCCATTATTCAGCTTTCATCTATCAAAAGGACTCCAACTTCCAGTTTTTGTTTTGTTTTTTGGTTTGTTTTTTTTTTTAATTTAGTTTTTGAGACAGGGTTTCTCTGTGTAGCTCTGGAAGTCCTGGAACTCACTCTGTAGACCAGGCTGGCCTCAAACTCAGAAATATACCTGCCTCTACTTCCCAAGTGCTGGGAATAAAGGCATGTGCCACCACTGCCCGGTGACTCCAACTTCCTAATGCATTGGTTTCCCTCAACACATTTCAGCTGTTTTTATTGTTAATGTTGAATCTCAGGAAAAATCACTAAACTGGGTGTTAGCATAGCAAGAGAGACGCTGAGGGCTCACCAAGTGCTGTACCAAGGCTAGCACTGCCTAGATGTCTAGACAATATTAAATCCCTCTCAACAAATGTGCTTAGGAAAGGGGTTCAGGCATGAATATCTGTATCACACAACAAATCTTATGGCTCCAGGATATAGAAGTACATAGGATTGTCATCATTTGAAGGACCAAAAATCCCAGAGTTTTATTTAGTCATGCAGGTGGTACAGGTTACAACCACAGCATTTACAGTACTAAGACTACTTATCTGCCTCTCATTGGCCTATATTTGAAAATTATGGTATTTAACTACTCAGTCTCTATAGGCACATAAAACACATTTGGACCTCTTTGATGCTAGGCTAAACATACCTTCAAGTAAAAACTTGGAATATATTTTGAAATTCATTGGAATTAAAACCAAGAACAATTCTAAGATCTTTAGTCACAGAGACATTTCCCAATATTTATGACCTCTACTTCCATTTGCGATTCATTTCAGTGATTACAAGTACGAAGTGTTTGCTCATAACACTTTCTTTACATTCAATGCCATCTAAGCTTTCGCTGAGAATCTGTATGCTAAGAAGAAAGGGGAAACTTTCCCTCTGAGTTTTTTGAGGACTTTTACTTAAAAACATATAACAGTTCTCTGTTGAGGCAAAATAAATTATCACAAAATAGGACTGTAGGGAGCCTGTCAGAGCATAGTCTACACTTGGCGTAAGCATCCTTTACTCAAGTGACAGAAAAGACAGAAGAGGAACCTGGAAGGCAATTCCATCCTCATCCCAAGGCCAACCTTTCACACTTCATAATATTCCATCATGTACCATAGTGCTAAGCGGCCCCAATTTTGTTTATTAATATTTATTTAACATGAAGTAACAAGCTTCTGTGTGGGATTTTCATATTCCAATTGGTGGATATTTGTTGACCTTGCATTAGTCTCCCCCAATTCAGATCCATGATCCCCTTACCCACACTGGACTAATTTTACTCAGTGTTATTCCTTTTTATTTCTAATGAATCCCCCACAGTTTACCTTCAAGTTTATATTTGATATAATGTGAAAATTTCAGAAACACAGGTGGATCTAGAAAAATGTGATGTGCACAGTACCCTAGGTTCAGAAGACAAATACCATATATTCTCTCTCACTTCCTAGACTGTAATGAAAATGAGTATATCAAGGTCAGGGTTATTATGAGTAAAGACAAAGACCAATATAAGTAAAAACCAAATATTAGAAAATATGAGTAAAAATGACCAAGTATGAGTAAGACCGAAGGGGGCATTGAGGATCATACCTGCTTTTTGTGGGTCATGAGATAAAGGCCAATCTGATCTCTGATACTGAAATGTCATATGCCCCTTTCTAGTACAAGTAACTTTATTACAAGTCAAAGATTTTTTTCTGTAACATAAAATCTCTAACTTCTTATACTTCCAGTGTTACAGAATTTTTTTTAAAGGAACATAGCTGATACACTCAGGCCAGCATATTTCTTGGGAAAGGAGGACATGTACATGCCATCTAAAATTATGACCTGTACAGAAGGTGTATATATTAATAATTCTCTGGGAAATATCTAATTTAAAGCTGTTTATTTTATTTCTCCCACAGTCTGGTGAGTGTCACAAAGGCCGCACAGGACAAGATGATCCTACAAGACCACTAGCTCCTTCCACTCCTCCTTCACATCTTTATCCTCAGTCTGATCCCAATCGTGTTCAGATTGTTCAAACAGGCAATGTCCCCATTTTATCCCCATTTGAACAACCACGTTCTGTTACTCTTCCTGTTACTCCTCCTCCTTTATACCCTGGAATAGATTTTGAAATTCTACTTCCCAATACTCATCATCCTTTTTTAATAATTAATATAAATATTGGATCTCAAGGGAAATATATTGAATCTGTTCCCAGACAAAAATGAAATGCAACACCAGCTGCCAATAACTCTGTAACTACTGCAACTGCCCCAAATTCTACTGATATCTTTTTAAGGTGGTTGCAAATAAAACGTTCTCTTTGGCAGTCAAAATAAAATAAACCAAACCTCTATAGAATTTTGTGAGAAATAATCTTTAAAGGCTTAAGAAACATTATAGAAAACATTATAGAAAGTGAAAATAAAGAACTGAGCAGCATTATAAAGCAGCTCCTGTTGTCCTCATTGTGATTACCATATCACCTACTGTACTATTTGTATAAAAGAGATTCTTCCATAAACCTAACCTTGTTCCAGGAGACAAATGGTCATTAAGAAAAGTACAAGTGTGATATATACTCATGAAATCAGAAGGAAAGATAATAATATGTCCCCTTGAGTGGCACCCATCAAATAACTAGTAATCACACAGCAGGGTGATGTATATCCACACACCATTTCCTGAAAATTAATGAGTAGGATGTCATCATTATATTTGACACAAAAAGTATTCTACATTCATGGATTCAAACAAGTGTGCATGAAAAAGCGCCAAAAAATATATTGCATGTATACAGAGCATAGTTTATTGTATCATGTCACCTTCAATAATCTATATCAGCTACATTACACAGCATTCATATTATCATGGGAATTATCACAAATCCAGACTTTGCTTAAGGTGTGCAAGAAGCTATAAAAATACAAAATATATACATCACTTTAAATGTAGTCCTTAAGAATGTACAATTCATAGGATGAACAAATGCTAGAAAGAGAAGACCAATGTTACTGAGGGACTATTGTGCTTACAACCAAACTTTCATATAAAATTTCAATTCTAAAAAAGAAGTGTATTCCAAGATAACTGAAATTAGATAAGGCATATATTGAAATATAATTGACTTTTATTTTATAGTGTTTAGATTCTCTCTCTCTCTCTCTCTCTCTCTCTCTCTCTCTCTCTCTCTCTCAGGACTATAGTCATTTCAATTTTGTTTTTTGTTTTGTTTTGTTATTTTCTTTCCAAACATGGATTCTATGTGTATCCCTGACTGTCCTGGAACTCACTGTGTAGATCAGGCTGGCCTCAAACTCAGAAATCTGCCTGCCTTTCCCTCTCAAGCACCAGGATTAAAGACCTGTGCCATATCTGACGGGTATGCTCATTTCTTAAGGGAAAATTAAACTATCCAAATCCATACCTCATAAAACTCTAAAAGCTATGGGGAAGCAAATGAACCTCAAAGTGTCTGGGAACTCTGAAGATTCTAACTACTTGGCGTAAGTCACTACCAGCTTCTTGTTCTCTTCAAAACATAAACCCTGCCCTTCACACTTAGGCTCTTGTCTTACATACCCTGCAGCCTTCCTTTTGTCTTCTATCTCCTCTTCTAACAACCCAAGGGACCAGCACTGCAAGCAGCCATCTCACAATATGGAAGCTACTCCTGCTCCTCCAACTATGGATGCTATCAAAACCACATCTACTGCTTGTGTCAGCAAATGTACAGATGCTGTCACTCCTCCTCACTGCCTCCAGCCTGATATTTCCACAAATTGTGTGGCAGCTGAGACCATCAAAATTACCAAAGATGATACTGCTTCAACTAAGGCAGGGGACTTCAGGTAACATCATTCCATTGAATAGGTAGGGAGAAAGTGGGCATCATTGTCTACTCCCTGATTTTAGAGGGATTGCTTCAGTTCATCACCTGGAGATCCATGCCATAAACAAGCACCAAACCCAGACACTATTGCATATACCACCAACAAGAGTTTGCAGACAGGACCCTGATATAGCTGTCTCCTTTGAAGCTGTGTCAGTGCCTGGCAAATACAGAAGTGTATGCTCATAGTCATCTATTGAATGGAACACAGGGTCCCCAGTGAAGGAGCTAGAGAAAATACCCAAGGATCCGAAGGGGTCTGCAGACCTATAATAGGACAACAATATGAACTAACTAGTTTCCTCAGAGCTCATTTCTATAGCAGCATATGTAGCAAAGGATGGCCTAGTTGTCCAACAATGGGAAGAAAGTCCCTTGGTCTTGGGAATATTCTGTGCCCCATTATAGGGGAAAGGATCTTTACCAATCCTAAATCAGATAGGGGACTGATATCCAATATATATATAAAGAACTCAAGAAGGTGGACACCAGAAAATCAAATATCCCCATTAAAAAGTAGGGCACAGAGTTAAACAAAGAATTCTCAACTGAGGAATACCAAATGGCTGAGAAGCACTTGATAAAATGGTCAACATCCTTAATCATCAGGGAGATGCAGTTCAAAACAACCCTGAGATTCCACCTCACACCAGTAAGAATGATTAAGATCAAAATTCAGGTGACAACAGATGCTGGCATAGATGTGGAGAAAGGGGAACACTCCTCCATTGATGGTGGGAATGCAAGCTGGTTCAACCACTCTGGAAATCAGTCTGGCGGTTCCTCAGAAAATTGGACATAGTACTACCCGAAGATCCTGCAATACCTCTACTGGGCATATAATCAAAAGATATTCCATCTGGTAATAAGGACACATGTTCCACTATGTTCATAGCAGCCTTATTCATAATAGCCAGAAACTGGAAAGATCCCAGATGTCCCTCAACAGAGGAATGGATACAAAAAATTTGGTATATTTAAACAATGGAGTACTACTCAGCTATTAAAAGCAATAAATATATGAAATACCTAGGCAAACAGATGGATCTGGAGGCCATCACACTGAGTGAAGTAAACCAATCACAAAAGAACTCACATAACATGTACTCACTGATATGTGGATATTAGCCCAGAAACCTAGACTATCCAAGATACAATTAACTAAACACATGAAACTCGAAAAGAAGGAAGATCAAAATGTGGACATGTCACCCCTTCCTAGAATTAAGAACAAAGCACACATTAAAAGAGTTACAGAGATCATGTGTGAAGCTGAATCCAAAGGATGGACCCAATGACTGCGGATGCCAGGTATCCATCCCACAATCAGCCACCAAACATAGACACTATAGCATATGCTAGCAAGATAGTGCTGAAAGGGCCCGGATATAGCTGTCTCGTGGGAGACTATACCAATGCCTGGCAAACATGGAGGTGGAAGCTCACAGTCAGCTATTAGATGGAACACAGGGTTCCCAAAGAAGGAGCTAGAGAAAGTACCCAAGGAGCTGAAGGGATCTTCAACCCTATAGGTGGAAGTATAACATGAACTAACTAGTACCCCCTGAGCTCATATCTCTAGCTGCATATATAGAAGAGGATGGCCTAGTGGGCCATCATTGGGAAGAGAGGCCCCTTGGTTATGCAGACTTTATATGCCCCAATACAGGGGAACGCCGGGGCCAAGGGGTGGGAGCGGATGGGTGGGGGAGCAGGGCCGGGAGGGGGGAGGATATAGGGAACTTTCTGGATAACACTTGAAATGTAAATGAAGAAAATATCTAATAAAAGTTGAAAAAAAAAGAAAAAAAAACAACTCGCTTGCTCTCTCTCTCTCTCTATCTCTATCTCTGTCTCTGTCTTTGTCTCTGTGTCTCTCTCTCTATCTCTGTCTTTCTCTGTCTTTCCATCTCCCTCTATCTCTCTTTCTGTGTCACTCTCTCTTTTACACACAAACAAATACACACATATACAACATAACCATCAAAAAATAGCAGGAAATTACAATCACTTGTCCTGAAAGTCTCTCAAAAACAATGGAATCTATTCCCCAATAGAGACAAAAGCTAGCAGACAGGATTCGAAAACAATATTCAACCTTCTGCTGCATAGATGAAATACACATCAACATCAAAGACAGGCATTAGCTCAGATTAAAGTGTTGGGTAACAAAGAATTTCCAAGCAAATGGACAAAAGATGCAAACTGCTGTATCATTTTAACATCTAAGACAATAGAGACGTATATAACCACAATGGCAAACCTTTGAAGAAATAAATAGAAGAATATATCAAAATTTGAAGGAGCTTCCATGTTTATGGATCAGGTCCATTGAATTAATATAGTAAAAGTAGCCACAAATTCAACACAATCTGCATCAAAATTTCAACACAATTCTTTACAGACTTTGAAAGAACAATATTCAACTTCATATGGAAAATCAAAAACACAAGACATATAAAATGATCCTGTACAATAAAAGGACATTTGGAGATTTCAAGATAGAGAAAAAGTTCCAGATAAATTTGTGTAATCCTAAGGACACCTGAATTTGATAAAGATGCCAGATGTATGCAAAGTAAAATAGAAAACATCTTCAATAAATGGTGATGTTCTAAGAAGATGTCTGCATGGAGAAGACTATGTTAATAGATCCATATCTATCACCTTGCACAAAACTCAAATGCAAATGGATCAAAGACCTCAACATAAAACAAGATTCACTGAATCTAACAGAAGAGAAAATACTGAATAGCATTGAATGCATTGACATAGGAGACACATTTCATAAGAGAACAGCAATAGCACAGGCAATAATATGGACAGTTAATAAATGGGACCTCATGAAACAGAAAAGCTTCTGCAAGGCTTAGGACACCATCAACAGGACAAAATGACAGTCATCTGACAGAAAGCTAACTTCCAAAACATATAAAGAACTCAGAAAACTTGTCAACAAACAAACCACAAAATGCTAAACAGAAAATTCTCCAAAAAGGAATTCCAAATGGACAAGTAATACATAAGGAAATGTTCAACCTCATTAGCCACCATGAAATTGCAAATCAAAACCACTCTGAAATTCTAAACTTCACCTTTCAAAATGGATAAGATCAAAAAACCCAAGCTAAAAAGCATGTGGAGCAAGGGACATACTCCTCCATTGTATGCAAAATTGTACAACTACTTTAGATATCAATATTAAAGTATCCTAGTAAATTGAGAAACATTCTAACTCAAGACTCACCTATAGTATTCCTGAGCATATATGCCAATGATAATCTGTCCTTCCACAAGGACAATTGCTCAGTTATGCTCATAGCAGCTTGATTTGCAAAAGCCAGACTGAAGAAATAACAATATTGATCCTCAACAAAAGAATAAATAAAGAAAATGTAATACATTTACACAAAGGAGTATTACTTGGCTGTTTAAAACAATTACATCAAAAATTTCAGGCAATTTGATGGAAGTAGAAAAAAAAATCATCCAGAGTGAAGTACCCAGACACAAAATACAAACCTGGTACGTATTCAATTATATGTAGACATAACCTATAATGGAAAAGATAATCATGCTATAATGCCCAAACACATATAGGCTAAATAACAATTAGTGCTTAAGGGGGAGGAGGCAAGGATCACCTTGGAAAGGAGAACAGAAAGAATTCAACTTCAGGGTAGGATGCATTTAGGGTTTAGGTAGAAAGCTAGTGCAATGGGAACTCCATGGAATACTTACCCCATGGAAAGCCTAGCAAAGATTCCAGCCATGGGGCACATGGGGTCTGAAAGAGTCATCTTCTATAACAAGGAAAGGACTTAGCTGGAGGCATTGGAACACTATCTCACCAACAAAACCTTCAACCTACAGTTTGTCCTGCTTGCAAAGTGAGAATGGTCAGGGGCCTAGTAAAATAATCATCAAAGAAACCAGAGAGACATCATGTAGAAAATGAGGGGAGCTGAAGCAGAATTCCACAAACATTAGGCACAGCTCAGGCACACATACAGAGGAGGAAGATGAAGAAACAGAGGAAACAGAGGGGTCAGGGACATCCCAGAAGAACACTGGCCTCAGACGTAACTGCCCAGAACTCATGGGAACTTGCAGCCTGTAGTAGTCTGATGTAGGTTCTCTATATGTATATTATGGCTGAGTCATTTAGTGTTCTTGTAGGAAACATAATGATAGGGTGGAGCTGTCTCTGACTCTTTTGCCTACTTGTGAGACCCTTGTCCTCCTACAGGATTACCTTGACCAGTCTTCATGATATTGTATGTGATTTATTGTACCTTACTTTGCTTCATTTTGTTGATGTCTCTGAGAAGCATGTTCTATTTTGATTTGATACAAGGGCTGAGTGTGCAGGCCCTGGGGGAGAGCAGAATTAGGGGAGAGAGCTTGGCGGGAAGGGAGTAAAAAGAAACTTCAGTTGTAATGTAATAATATATAAGAGAAGAGTAGAAAAACAACACTAGGGAGATAAAGCAAGGTCTCCTCACAGTGAATCAGGAAACACTGGCAGTATAAACTGAGGAAATGAGTGAACAAAGGGTGACACATTTTTATTCTTTGTTTTTCCTATTCCTTATTGTTCTTAAATATTTGTAATGGATAGCCAAAGGAACTATGAAAGAGAATTTATTCTAAAATATATATTTATAATTAGTTTTGCTTGTTTCTAACCTTTATAATAAATATAAACAAGTGAAAAGAAGCTTTATCATTTTTTCCATTTTTGATTAGATATTTTCTTCATTTACATTTCTTCGATCCTGGAAGTCCCCTATACCCTCACCCAATCCTCGGCCTTCTCCCCTCCCCACCCACTCCCACTCCCACTCCTTGGCCTAGGTGTTCCCCTGTACTGGGGCATATAAAGTTTGCAAGACCAAGGGGCCTCTCTTCCCAATGATGGCATACTAGGCAGTCTTTTGCTACATATGCAGCTAGAGATGCAAGCTCTGGGGATACAGGTTAGTTCATATTCTTGTTCAACCTGTAGGGTTGGATACACCTTCAGCTACTTGGGAACTTTCTCTAGCTCATCCATTGGAAAACCTATGTTCCATTAAATAGCTGATTGTGAGCTTCCATTTCTGTGTTTACCAGGTACTGGCATAGCCTCACATGAGACAGCTATATCAGCGCCCTTTCAACAAATTCTTGCTGGCATATGCTATAGTGTCTGCATTTGGTGGCTGATTTGGGGATGGATCCCTGGCTGCAGCAGTCACTGGTGGGTTCATCCTTTTCTGTCAGCTCCACACTTGATCTCTGAAACTCTTTCCATGTGTGTTTTGTTGGAGTGCTACTCAGCTATTAAAAACAATGAATTTATGAAATTCCTAGACAAATGGATGGATCTGGAGGGTATTATCCTGAGTGAGGTAACCCAATCACAAAAGACATCACATAACATGTACTCACTGATAAGTGGATATTAGCCCAGAAACTAAGAATACCCAAGATACAATTTGCAAAACACATGAAACTCAAGAAGCTGCATAATTTTACTATGATGATATTATGAGCTGAAATTATTTTAATACTATAACTAAAATCAATAAGTTTCAGGAATTATTTTAAGATATACTACGTGATATACACAACATGTATTAGGATATGTTCCAAAGAATGTCATTTTATTTTAAAACATAATGCTAAGCAGCAATTGTGATTTCTTTAATGGAATACCTAAATATGAGCCCATTTTAATTGGTCTTGGGATTTTATGTTCTTATAGAATTTTTCCTGGTGTCAATTGTCCCTTGCCACACCCACTCCAATAGTGTCTGGGTGAGAGGCCCAAAAGCTTGCATGCAGTCCTAAGTCAAAAAGTTCATGGAAACTTAGTCTCCTGAAACCGTAGCCTCCTGTAAAACGAATGCTCCAAACTTGTCCTTGTGTTAGTCATTGATTGAATCTGTGAGCTTTCTTTCAATATTGTTTTATTATAGGTACCTCCAAGCAATTACTTGCCAAATACTTAAGTAAAATTAAACTTTGCATCCTGTCCTTCACCAATTTCATAGGCCTAGGCAATCCTTGTGCCAACCCTGGATTTAGAATTCAATTAGAATAGTAGTGACTCAGTAACATTCAGAATTGCCTCTTGTATTGTAAGACAGTGAAAGGAATCAGGCATTATTATCTACTACATAGAGATAGAAATCTCAGGGCAATCTTAGAAAAGTAAGTTTAGAATTCTTATTATAGGTATGTATGGCAGACTATATTACTTAATAGTAGAAAGTCTCCCACACAATCACTTAGAATATAGGCCTAGTCACTCTCATATACAGGAATTTACAATGGTTTAGGAAGTAGAACTGGCTTTGGTTGAAGGAGGAACTAGGGTATTGCATTATTTATGAGAAGGTTAGCTAGAGTAGAACTCCCTAATAAGAATATTGGCTTGGGCAAGAAAACCCTGCTCTTGGAGTGTAAAGACCTCATGCCTGGCTTCTAACTATATAGCTGTCCATAGATAATGCAGACTTTGTCTCAGTTGCTTTACTGCCCAGTTCCTACTAGTCTTTATGTATGCATTTCTCTGTTTTGTGTAAAAGTCATTAAGCATCCAGGAACCTCAATGTAACATAACTGATGTGTCACCTAAATTCCTTATTTTCTTTTGTATTAAAAATCTCACACTTGTTTTCAGAAATTACATTCAGATACAACTTTCCCTTGTGATTACATCTGTTTGTCACCAACTACCTGCCCACCTGTACCAAGACCCTAATTCTCATGTGGATTGAAGGGCCAACTGAGGCCAGTCCAAGACAGTCCCTACCACATATCTTCATATTCTGTTATTAACATTTATATTAGATGTTTAATATTATTTATCTGCATTTCTGAATATATACAAGCTACAAATTACCCCCTGAAACAACATTCTACTATTTTCATTTCCCATTGAAATTCTGATTTTATTTAATAATCAGAGAAGTATAATGACTGCCATGTTGAAATCTCAGCTATATAATGCAATGCAAATATTACAATAAAAAAAGATCATGTTTGTTTCCTTACTCTAGCAACCATACTGCTAGCTCTTCAAGACCTAGTTGTAAAGTTGGTTTTCATGATTTTCATGTTCTCCAAATATAAGGAAAAAATCATGTATGGATTATTTAAGAAATCTTTTCCTTAAACTATTAAAAATTAGAAAAGTCTAATCTAACAAGCAAGCCTCCAGCCAACAACTGATTAAGAAAGATGTAGACACCCAAGGCCAAATAGTAGAAGGTCATTAGAGTTTCTTAAATAGAGGAATAAAAGGAAAGAATGCAGCCTCCTAAGGGTATAGGAACTCCACAGGAAGAACAACAGATTTACTAACCTTGAAACTTTGGTTTCTCAGAGACTGAACCAGAAACCAAAGAACATACATTGTCTGGTACTAGGCCTCTCTGTACATATATAGAAGATCTGCACCTTGGTCTTCATGTGGGTTCTGAACAAATGGACTGTCCAAAGCTGTTGCCAGTACATGGGAAATGCTCTCCTATCTAGACTGCCTTGCCTAGTCTCAGTGGGAGGATATTGTCTAGTCTCAGAGATGAGGAATAGAAAGGGGGACCCACCTCATCACAGAAAAAGAAGATAAGGGATGTGGAAAGGACTCTGAAAAGGGTGACCTCTATGGAGGCAGTGAGCAGGATGCAAACTGATTAATTAATTATTTAAGAAAATTAAAAATTGCAGCCTTCAATTATTGCAACTCTTCTAAGAGATAACATTTGAATCAGGCTGGCTTTCACTTTCTTTCTTTTTTTTATTAGATATTTTCTTTACATTTCAAAAGCTATCCCAAAATTCCCTACACCCTCCCCCATTGTGCTCCCTACCCACTCACTCCCACTTCTTGGCCCTGGTGTTCCCCTGTAGTGGGGCATATAGAGTTTGCAAGACCAAGGGGCCATCTTTCCAATGATGGCAAACTAAGCCATCTTCTGCTACATATGCAGCTAGTGAGATGAGCTCTGGGGGTACTTGATAGTTGATGTTGTTCCACCTATAGGGTTGCAGACGTCTTGAGCTCCGTGAGTACTGTCTCTAGCTCCTACATTGGTGGCCCTGTTTTCCATCCTATAGATGCCTGTGAGCATCCACTACTGTATTTGCCAGGCACTGGCATAGTCTCACTCAAGATAGATATGTCAGGGTCCTTTCAGCAAAATCTTGCTGCCATATGCAATAGTGACAGGGTATGGTGGCTGATTATGGGATGGATCCCCAGTTGAGGTAGTCTCTGGATGGTCCATCCTTTCACTTTAGCTCCAAACTTTGTCTGTGAGACTCCTTCCATGGTTGTTTTGTTCCCTATTCTAAGGAGGAATGAAGTATCCACACTTTAGTCTACTTTTTTCTTGAGTTTTCTTGTGTTTTGTAATTTGTATCTTGGATATTATAAGTTTCTGGGCTAATATCCACTAATCAGTGAGTGCATATCATGTGAGTTCTTTTGTGATTGGCTTGCCTCACTAAGGATGATATCCTCCAGATTCATCCATTTGCCCAAGAATTTCATAAAGTCATTGTTTTAATAGCTGAGTAGTATTCCATTGTGTAAATATACCACATTTTCTGTATCCATTCCTCTGTTGAGAGACATCTGTATTCTTTCCAGCTTCTGGCTATTATAAATAAGGCTGCTGAGAACATAGTGGAGCATGTTTCCCAATTTCCAGTTGGAACATCTTCTAGGTATATGCCCAAGAGTGGTATTGCTGGATCTTGCAATAGTATTATGCTTCAATCCATTATCATCATAACAGGAGGTATGGTAGCATCCAGTTTCACAGAGTGCTAGAGAAGTTACTGAGAGTTCTACATCTTGATCCAAAGACAAACTGGAGAGAATGTATTATGCCTACAGAGCAGAACTTCAGAAAGCAATGTGCCAGAAGAAATATTATGGAAATAACTCAACAGATGATTGGATGAATGGGTATGGTCTCAAAAACATCAGCTCCAGACCAACTTGACTTAGGATCAGCAGCACAGGAACAAGAGCACTTGCTGTCCCTCTGGTTGACATGGTCCTTTGTTTTCTCCAGTCTTCCCAACTCATTTCAAAGACTCCCCTGAACCTGATGTAATTCTTCACCTGTCATCTGTACAAAGCACTCCAACTACCTAATGTATTGGTTTCCTTCATCAATTTTCAGCTGTGTTTATTTTTAATACTACAGCTTGGGGAAAATCACTAAACTAGGGTTTAGCATAGCAAGTGAGACATTGATCACCAAGTCTTCTACCAAGAGAAGCACTGCCTAGACATCCAGGCAACATTAAATCACTCACAAGAAATGAGCTAAGATAAAAGACCTCAGGTATGAATATCTTTATCACACAACTAACCTTATGATTCCAAGACATGGAAACACATATGATTGTCATTTTCTATCTAAAGGATTAAAAAGCGTTATTTAATCATGCATGTGGTACATGATACAACCACAGCATTTTCACTACAGAGACAACTATTTTGCCTCCTTTTGTCCTATATTTGAAAGATGTTGTATTGTAACTACTCAGTCTACATAGCTACATGAAACACATCTGGATCAACTGATGCTAGGCTAAACTTATTTCTAAAAGTACAGACACTCTAAAATGCTTTGGAATTTAATTGTAATTAATACCAAGAACAATTCTAAACTCTAGAGTGACAGAGACATTTCCCAGTATATATGGCCACTACTTCCATTTGGATTCATTTCAGTGAGCATGTCTACTAAGAGCCAGATTAAGAGTTTATTCATAACATTTTCTTTCAATTCAATGCCATCTAAGTTTTTACTGAGAACCTGTATTCTCTGAAAAAAGCAAAAACATTTTCTCTGTGTCTTTGAAGACTTTTACTTAAAAACATGTAACAGGTTTCTGTTGCTGCAATATAAATTACCACAAATTAGGACTGTAAGAATCCTGTTGGTCATAGCATAGACTATACTTGGCATAGCCATATCCTTTTCTCCATGACTCAAGAGGCAGAAGGAGAACCTGGAATGCAGATCCATCCTTATCCCAAGAGCATCCTTTCACACTTTATAAAATGTTTTTGTGCATAGTGGTGCTGAGTGTCCACAATTTGATTTATTAATATTTAATTAACAAGAAGTAAAAAAAAAAAAGTTCCTGTAGGATTTTCATATTCTAAATGGGTGGATTTTCCTTGACCTCGCACTAGTCTCTTCCCGCCCAGATCCATAATCCCCTTACTGTACTGGATATGTGTACTCCATGTCATTGCTTTTTATTTCTATTTAAACCCCACCAGTTTCCTGCAACTATATTTTTTATTTTTTTTAATATATTGTTCCTTTATTTTCAATGTCAAAGTTTTTTTGTTTGTTTTGTTTTGGTTTGGTTTAGTTTGGTTTTCACATCTGTCAACATTTGTGTATCAGGCTCAGGACTGAGCTTAAGGGGAGAATGCGTGCTTGATAATTTCGAGGTACATGGTTCAACTGCCATACAAAAAATGAATAAAATAAAATATAAAATGTTACAAATGTCAAGGGTTTCCACATTTAACATATTCATTTTGCAAACATTAAACTGTTTTATATTTAATATTTTATTTTATCAGATATTTTCTTTATTTACATTTGAAATGTTATATTCTTTACTGGTTTCCCCGCTTAAAACACCTCTATTACCTGACCTAATAGCATGTATGGAATTATTCCATTCTTCCTTTATCTGTTGAGTCCTGTTTTGTGACTGATTATATGGTCAATTTTGGAGAAGGTACTGTGAGGTGCTGACAAGAAGGTATTTT
>LR751611.1:0-50797 GCA_902729485.2 Mus minutoides | reverse complement strand
TTTCTTTTACAATTGTGTATGTCCTTGTATTAGGAGCATAGATGTTCAGAATTGAGAGTTCATCTTTATAAATTTTTACTTTCATTAGTATGAAGTGTCCTTCCTTATCTTTTTGGATATGTTTAGATGGAAACTCAATTTTATTCAATATTATAATTGCCACTGCAGCTTGTTTCTTTGGTACATTTGTTTGTAAAAATGTTTTCTAGCCTTTTAATCTGAAGTAGTGTCTGTCTTTGCCACTGAGGTAGGTTTCCAACATGCAGCAAAATGTAGGGTCCTATTAACCTATCCAATCTGAACTCTATGTCTTTTGATTGGGGAAATTGAGTACATTGGTATTAAGAGATGTTATTTTTGTTGTTAGAAGTGGATTTATGTTTATGTGGCTTTCTTCTTTTGTGTTTGTTAAAAGAAAGTTATTTTCTTACTTTTACTAGGGTATAGTTTTCCGTCTTGCATTGGAGATTTACATTTATTATCCTCTGAAGAACTGTATTTTTGGAAAGATATTGTGTAAATTTGTTTTTGTCATGGACCATCTTGGTTTCTGCATCTATGAAAATTGAGAGTTTTGCTAGCTATAGTAGGCTGGGCTGGCATTTTATTTTTAGGGTTTGTATGTTTTCTACCAAGAGTCTTCAAAAAAAGTCTCTGTTGAGAAGTCAAGTTGAATTCATTTATGTCTGCCTTTGTATATTTCCTGACCTTTTTCCCTTAATGCTTTTAGTATTATTTCTCTTTTTTGTGTGCATTTGGTTATTTGATTATTATGTGCCAGAGGGAATTTCTATCCTGGTTTATCCTATTTGTAGCTCTGTAGGGTTCTTCTATGTTCATGGGTATCTTTTTCTTTAAGTTAGAGAATATTTTTTCTATGATTTTATTGAGAATATTCACTGGTCCTTTAAGTTGGGAATCTTAGCTCTCTTCTATACCTATTATTGTTAGGTTTGGTGTTCTAATTGTGTTCTGGATTTCCTGGAGGTTTTGGGTTCTGAGTTTTTTGCATATTCTTTGACTGTTGTGTGAATGTTTTCTATGGTATCTTCTGTATGTTATATTCTCTCTTCTATCTCTTGTATTCTGTTGGTAATTCTTGCATCTATAGCTCCTGATCTCTTTCCTAGGTTTTCTAATTCCAGGGTTGTCTCTCTTTGTGATTTCCTTATTGTTAGTACTTCCCTTTTTAAATCCTGGATGGTTTTGTTCAATTCCATCAACTGTTTGGTTGAGTTTTCCTGTAATTCTTTAAGAAATTTTTGTGTTTTCTCTTTGAATGTTTGTACCTGTATACCTGTGTTCTCCTGCATTTCTTTAAGTGAGTTACTTATGTCCTTCTTAAAATCCTTTGTCAGCATCATGAGATGGGACTTTAAATACAAATTCTGCTTTTCCAATATGTTGGGATATCCAGGACTTGCTGGGGTGGGAGAAATGAGTTCTGATGTTGCCAAGCAGACTAGGTTTTGGTTGGTAAGCTTATTGTACTTACCTTTCACCATCTGTTTATCTCTGGTGTTAGTTGTTCTTGCTGTCTCTGGCTGGAGCTTGTTCTTCCTGTGAGCATGTAAGCCTGTGTCAACACTCCTGGGAGACAAGCTCTCTCCTGGTGTAACCTTTGTAGAGAATTCTGTGGAACAGCCTTTGCTTCGGGTCACAGAAAGTATCCTCTCCCAACTGCTCTAGTGTTCCAGTGCCCTATGCGCTCCTTGCCAGTCCTGCTTTAGACAGTTATTGGAGAGAAAGTGGCCATCTCACCTCTTAGCCTGGGATTGGGAGCTCTCCTGGGAGACCAGCTCTCTTCTGGGGGGACCTGTGTATGCCAGGCTGCAGAACAGCTTTGTTCCAGGGTACAGAGCAGAACTGCAATTTTAAAGTAAAAAGAAATGCAAAATTAAAAAATATCCATGGCAAAATATTTACTGTTAAGCCAAACCTTTCTTTTTTAAATTCTCTGTTGCTCAGAATCTACCAGGACAAATATGTGCCATTTTCCCTCATCATTTCAAACTCAAAAAAAAAAAATATGTCCCTATCATTTGAGAGTCAAATATTATGAGCTGAACAATATTATCCCACAATACTTAGTCCAACATAAGAATAAGAAATTTATTTTAAGATACACTTCAAAATCTACACACTGTTTGTTGAACATGTTCCAAATAATTCTATTTCATGTAAAAAATAATGCTAACCAGCCGTTGTGGTAACTTTCAGAGTGTACCAAAAGACGAATCTACTGTATGTGCTCTTTGGCCTCTGGGTTCTTAGAGGATGATTCCTGGTGAGTATCAATTGTCCGTACCACAAACCTTCATCTTCTCTTATTAAGTTTAATATAAAATATTTTAACTTTATCAGCATTTACTAATATACACAAGCTGCAAATTACAGAAGAAATGTCAATCAAGTACTATGACTTCGAATTTGAAAATCTGCTTTAATTTAATAGTCACAGAGATTATAATAAATCATTAGGAAAATAACAGATATACCAAAGAAAGGTTACTACTGCATAATATAAATATCAATATACGATGTCAAAAAGGAAACAAAAATATTCAGAGAAGTCTTTTGCACATAAAAACTAAAAAAAAGCATGAAATATTTTCCTATACTTTATGCCTAGGTAATTAAATATAAAAATCTGACTAACTATACATTTATTGAACAACATTTAAAATTGAATCTAATCTATGTATCTAATGTCTGTCATGTGTCAATGAACTAGTGGGATAGAGAGTGCACTAGTAACATAGATGTAAATTGAAATAATATAGTCCATCAATATTTTGAATAAAATTATATGGTAACTAGGAGTAAAGAGACAAAAAGAACTGAGAAGAGTTATGAGGAACGAATAGGGCAAACATGTCTGACGTTTACTACAAAGATGCAAAGAAAGGATGGAGTCGGGAAAAAAAATTAGCACAAGAAGATCCTGGGGATCAAAATCTTTAAAGTGGGTATTAGGTAAATTGATTTTTTTTTTCCCTGAGGACTATCTTTATTCTCTACAAACTATAGTTAAAAGAGATGCAAAATGGAAGGTTTCCTTAAGTTTTTTGTAATTTATTTGTATATATATTTTTTACACTCCATATTTTATTCCCACCCTGGGCACCCTCTGAATGTTCCCATACCATGTTCCTTGCCAAGCCAACTGACCTCTAAATCCCTGGGGCCTTCAGTCTCTTGAGGGTTACATCCATCATCTCTGAATGAATACAGACCCAGGATTTCTCTACTGTATGTGTGTCACTTCAGCTGGTGTATGTTACCCGGTTGGTGGTTCAGTGTTTGAGAGATCTCAGGAGTCCAGAAACATTGAGGCTGCTGGTCCTACAGGATCATTCTTTGCTGCAGCTTCTTTCAAAATCCCTAATTTAACAACAGGAGTGAGTAGTATCTGTCCATTGTTGGGTGCAAATATTTGCACCAGACTCAGTCTGCTGCTTCTTGGGTCTTCTGGAGTGCCATCATGTTAGGACACTTTTTTGTGAGCAATCCATAGCCTCAGGAATAGTGTAAGGCCTTGAGGCCTCCCCTCAAGCTGGATCCCACTTTGGGCTTGTCAGTGAACTATCTTTCCTCAGGTTCGTCTCCATTTCCATCTCTGAAATTCTTTCAGTTAGGAATACTTAAAGGTCAGAGAAATGACTGTGGAATGGCCCTCCTCTCCTTCATTTGATCCCTGTCTTTCTGCTGGAGTGAGCTCTATAAGTTCCCTCTCCTTAATGCTGTCAGTCAATTCATCTAAGCTACATCCCTTTGAGTCCTGAGGGTCTCTCACCTCCCTGGACTCTGGTGCATTCTGGAGAGTCCTCCATACCTCATAAATACTGAGTTTACCCGTTTCCATTATTTATGATAGCCCACGGGCCTTCAGTCTATTCCCTCACCAAATACCAGATCAAGGTTCCCTCTCCGTTGTATAAAGCTCAAGTCTGAGTGGATCAAGGACATCAACATAAAACCATATATACTTAATCTAACAGAACAGGAAGTGGTAAAGACCCTTGAACTCCTCAGTACAGGGGGAAATTTCCTAAACAGATCTCTAATGGCTCATGCTCTAAGAACAAGAATTGATAAATGGGACCTCATGAAACTGGAAAGTTTGTGTAAGGCAGATAACACAGTCAATAAGACAAATCAGAAACCTACAGATTGGGGGAAAAAAATCTTCACTAACCCCACATTTGATAGAGGGCCAATATCCAAAATATGTAAAGGACTCAAGAAGCAAATCACCAAAAAATCAAACAACCCAATCAAAAAAATGGGTTATAGTACTAAACCAAGATTTCTCAAATAATGAATTTTGAATGGCGAAAAAGCGCCTAATGAAATGTTCAAAATCCTAAGTGATCAGAGAAGTTCAAATCAAAATAACCCTGATATTCCAACATAAACAAATCAGTTCAGGTTTTCCAAAAAACTCCTAATAATGACAATAATATAACACAGAAAATATGAGGGAAGGTGAGAGCTGGCAAAACAGAATTGAGGAGCAAAAGCAAACGACTGGGTTGGGATTGGTGATTGCACACAGGTTTGGTTATTTACTAAATGAAGTGTGCTAGTTACATTAAGCAACATATAGTTACAGAGTGAAAACAAAAACAAAAAACAAAGAAACAACAAAACAAAACAAACAAAACAAAAGAAGAAACAGTAAAAATCCCCTAGTCAACAATAAAGAATCATACTCTTAACTCATAAGTGACATTACAGTGTGCATGGCATAACCTCGTGGTGAACTAACAGAGAAGCCACCTGCAAGTAAATATCAGGACTCAGGATGAGGTAGAAAACCAAGAGAAATTAAGTTGGTGTCAACATAGAATGTTAAAAGCCTCTATAAAACTGGAGAGGACAGAACAAAAATCTTAAAAGGATTACAAGACATTGTCTAAGTATATAAAAGTCTGGTTATAAATGGCCCATGGCATCCTCTATCACAGCTCTCAATACTGACCATGAAAGGGCAAGTTTTAGGGTTAGACTGTATATTGAGCATGTTTTATTCTACCTTGATTCCTTCAATAATCCATAATACCTCTATTACACAGCATTCATATTATCATGGGAATTACACCAATACAAAGTTTGTTCAATGTATGGGTGAATCTACAGAAGGTAAAAGAAAATTGTACATCATTACAAAAGTGACCTTGAAGGGACATGTTTTTAGGGTTAGCCTAAACTTTGGAATTGCTGAAGGAAATGAATCAGATGCCAAATTAGGGAAATAACTCAACAAATAAGTGAAAATAAATGAGTATATTATCAAAAATATCGGCTCCAAACCAACTTGGCTTAGTATCAGCAGCAAAGGTACAAGAGCACATGCTGTCCCTCTGGTTGACATGGTCCTTTGTGTTCTAGAGTCTTCCCACCTCATTTCAAAGACTTCCCTGCAACAGAAGCAATTCTTCACCTTTCATCTATACAAAGCACTCCAACTCCCTGAAGCATTTGTGTTCCTCAACACTGTTCAGCTGCATTTATTTTTAATGCTGAGTCTAAGGAAAAATGTGCTCTGAATAGGACTCAAGCATGATTATCATTATCACACAAATATTCTTATGACTCCAGGAGTTGGAATCCTGTATGATTATCATTTTTCAAAGGTATATAAAAGAGATTTTTTAGTCATTCTGGTGGTACATAATTAAACCATATTTTGACTACAGAGAGCATCTCTTTGGCTTATATTTGAAACAACTTGTATTGTAAATATTCAGTCTATATAGTCACATGAAGCACATCTGGACATCCCTGATGCTAGGCTAAACATTTCTTTTTTTATTCTCATTTATTATTTATTTATCAATCAATCAATCAATTTATTTATTTATTTATTTATTTTACACTCATATTTCATTCCACACATCCACCGTACAAAATACCACATCCCATAGCTACTCTTCACTACCCTGTCTCCATGTGGATGTCCACACCTCCTACCCCATCTGACTTCTAAATTCCCTGGGGCCTCCAGTTTCATGAGGGCTAGGTGCAACACTTCTGAATGAACACACCTGGCAATCCTCTACTCTATATGTGTTGGGGACCTCATATCAACTGGTGTATGCTTCCTGTTTGGAGTTCCAGTGTTTGATAGATCTCATGAGTTCAGATTAATTCATAATGCTGGTCCTCCTACAGAGCAGCCCTTCTCCTCAGCTTTTTTCAGCCTTCCTCAATTCAACAACAGGGATCAGAAGCTTCTGTTTTATTTCTTAAAGTACAGACTCTGCAACAGGCTTTGAATCTTAATTAGAATTAAAACCAAGAACAATTCTATGATCTTTCATGACAGAGATATTTCCCAGGTTGTATGGCAACTATTTTCATTTGGGATTGATTTCAGTGACCACATCTATAAAGCCACAGCTTAAGAGATTGGTCACAACGTGTGGATACTTCATTCCTCCTTTGAATAGGAAACAAAATACCCATGAAAGGAGTTACAGAGACAAAGTTTAGAGCTAAGATGGAAAGGATGGACCATACAGAGACTAACCCACTGGGGATCCATCCCATAATCAGTTACTAAACTCAGACACTATTGCATAGGACAGCAAGTGTTTACTGAAGGGACCCTGATATAGCTGACTCCCACAGAAGTGGATGCTCACAATCATCCATAAGAGGGAACACGGGGCCCACATTGGAGAAGCTAGAGATAGAACACCAGGAGCTGAAGGGGTCTGCAACCCTAAAAGAGGAACAACAATATGAACTAAACAGAACCCCAGAACTCATGTCTCTAGCATCATATGTAACAGAAGATGGCCTGGTCAGCCATCATTTGGAGGAGAGGCCCCTTGTTACTGCAATCTTTATGTGCCCCAATACAGGGGAACGCCAGGGCCACCCCTTCCTAGAATTAAGAACAAAGCACACATTGAAAGAGTTACAGAGATCATGTGTGAAGCTGAATCCAAAGAATGGACCCAATGACTGTGGCTGCCAGGGATCCATCCCACAATCAGCCACCAAACATAGACACTATAGCATATGCCAGCAAGATAGTGCTGAAAGGGCCCGGATATAACTGTCTCGTGGGAGACTATACCAATGCCTGGCAAACATGGAGGTGGAAGCTCACAGTCAGCTATTAGATGGAACACAGGGTTCCCAAGGAAGGAGCTAGAGAAAGTACCCAAGGAGCTGAAGGGATCTTCAACCCTATAGGTGGAAGAATAACATGAACTAACTAGTACCCCCTGAGCTCATGTCTCTAGCTGCATATANGTCTCGTGGGAGACTATACCAATGCCTGGCAAACATGGAGGTGGAAGCTCACAGTCAGCTATTAGATGGAACACAGGGTTCCCAAGGAAGGAGCTAGAGAAAGTACCCAAGGAGCTGAAGGGATCTTCAACCCTATAGGTGGAAGAATAACATGAACTAACTAGTACCCCCTGAGCTCATGTCTCTAGCTGCATATATACAAGAGGATGGCCTAGTTGGCCATCATTGGGAAGAGAGGCCCCTTGGTCATGCAGACTTTATATGCCCCAGTACATGGGAACGCCAGGGCCAAGATGTGGGAGCGGGTGGGTAGGGGAGCAGGGCCAGGAGGGGAGAGGGTATAGGGAACTTTCTGGAAAACACTTGAAATATAAATGAATAAATTATCTAATAAAAGTTGGAAAAAAAAAAAAAGAAGTGGGAGTGGGTGGGCAGGGGAGCAGAGAAGGGGTGGGGGGGGACTTTCGGAATAGCATTTGAAATGTAAATTAGGAAAATATCTAATAAAAAAAAGAGAAAAAAAAAGAGATTGGTCATTATATTTTCTTTCCATTCAATTGACATTTAAGCTTTCACTGAGAACCTCTATGCTCATAACAAATTGGGGAACATTTTTTCAGAGTGTCTTTGAGGAATTTTACTCTGAGGACTTATAATTTTTTTTTCCTGCAAAATGAGTTACCACAAAATAGGACTCTGGTGCACCTTTTGGTTATAGCATAATATACACTTGGCATAAATATGTCCTTTTCTCAAGTGACTAAAGAGGCAGAAGTAGAACCTGGAAGGCAGTTCCATCTTCATCCCAAGAACATTCTTTTCAAAGTTCATAAAATTCCATCCTGTATCATAATGCTGACTGGCCCAAATTTGGTTATTAATATTTAATCAACAAGAAGTAAGCTTCTGAGTGGGATTTTCATACTCTCATTTGGTGGATTTACCTTGACCTCACATTAGTCTTCCCAAACACAAACCCTTAATCCCCTAAGACATACTGGACACTGTGTACTCAGTATCATTTTTTTTAAATTTTTATTAAATCTCCATCAGATTCCCAGAAAGTTTATTTTTTTAATTTAAAAGAAATAGAAAAATAAAATTTCAGAAACACATGTGGAACTTTAAAATGTAATAAAGCACAGTAACTCAGGCTCAGAAAACAAATACCATGTATTCTCTCTCACTTACTAGTCTGTAACTTCAATGAGTATATGAAATTCAGAATAGTTATGGGCAAATAAGATACACACATTCTATCCATCACCTGTCAGAATAGCTAACATAAAAAAATCAAATGATAGCTCATGCGGGAAAGCATGTAGAGCAAGGGGAACACTCATCCAACGCTGATGACAGTGCAAACTTGGACAACCATTTTACTAATCAATATACTGGAATCTCAGAAAATTGGGAAACATCTAGCTCAAGACTCAGCTATTGTATTCCTGGGCATATATGCCAAGGATAGTCTGTTCTAATACAAGAACTGTTGCTCAGCTAAACTCATTGAAGCTTGATATGCAATAGTCAGGGAGTAGAAACAAAATTGCTGTTCTTCAACTGAAGAATAAATAAAGAAAATGAAGTATGTTTACACAAAGAAGTATTACTTGCCTGTTAAAAATAATTACACCATAAAATTTGCAGGTAAATGGATGAATTTAGAAAAAAAAATATATCATCCAGAGAAAGGTAAACCAGACCTGAAAAAACAACATGGTATGTACTCACTTATGAATAGACATTAACTTTAAAGTAAAAACAATCATGCTATAGTTCACAAACACAAAGATTGGAATGGGCAGCAGGCCTCAAGAGGGGAGGGATATTCAGAGTCAGGTGTGGACAGGGGGAGAAGCCAGAGAGATGTAGGGCCCAATTGCCATGATAATGAATGAAAGTCTGCAGATGGGGAGATAGAGAGTATCTCCAAGAAGAGAGATTTGGGAGAGAGGATGTGCCCAAGGATCTATAGGGTTGTTCTTAGTTCTGGCTCACAGAATTGGAGATATGGAGCCTAGGGAATCTGCCTCGTGAGTTCAGGAAGGAACCCTTGTGGATCAATAAAACAACAAACACAATCACAAAAGTTCTGAACCAAAAATTATCGTGTCTACAAGAATTGTATGGATTAGGAATAGAGCAGGGACTGAGGGGATGGCAAAATAATAAATGACCAAACTTGAGACCCATCCCATGGCCAAGCACCAATCCATGAACTATTAATGACTATTTTGTTATGCTTGCAGAGTTAAGTCTACCATGGCTTATATCTGAGAGCCTCCATCCACCAAACTAACTCTGATGGATGCAGACACCCAGAGCCAAATAGTGGAAGGAGCTTGGAGCCCCTTATGGAAGAATAAGAGGAAGGATTGCATCCTCCTAAGGGAATAGCACCTCTATAGGAAAACAAATAGAATTATATAACCTTGACAGTTAAAGATCTCAGAGACAGAAGCACAACCAAAGAATATTGGCTGGACCATATCCTGCAGATAAATAGCAGATATGCAATTTGGTTTTATTGTGGCTTCTGAACAACAGGAGTGTACAAAGCTGTTGACTGTCTATGGGTTAGCTCTTCTAGCTGGGCTGCCCTGTATGACATCAGTGGGAGAGGAACTCTTTAGTCTCCCAGAGGCTGGAAGTGCCAGGCCTGGGGAATAGCCAAGGGGAACCCATGCACTCACAGACAGGAAGGAGGGTTGAGAGAAGGACTGATGGAGTGAGTGACTGGTAGGGGGACAGTGAGAGGTATGTAAAGTGATAAAAAGGATTAATTAATTAATAATTGAAAATGAATGATTGCTGTCTTCAATTTGTAAAAGACCTTCTTTGAATATAAACAGAGAAATGGCCAATCACCAATTGAGTATTTATTACATGTAATTTTCAAGTGATTGTGTGTGATCTCATTTAACCCTGAAAGTTTAGATAAAGTTGAGATTAAGATAAAAATGTATATATAATGAATATATGTACTAACTACATTGTTCTTGAATATAAACAAAAAGTGTTTTCTTCAATAACAGTACCTGTGATAGAATATTTAATCCCAATAGCAATCTTTTATCATATTTAAACCATTACCTTAAGCCACAAATGAGAGGTGAGGGAGGTCAGCACTACAAGTGGTTAAAGCATTAAGAAACTGGTAAGACCTGTACCCAAATCCCTCCTGGAGAAAACTGATCTCCCATGAGTGATGACACACCTGAGCACACAGATGAGATCACCACTTCTGCTCAAATTTGTGGCCCAGGATAGCTAGACCAGAGGCCTCAGGACACAGGAACAAAGGAACAACAGGGGAAAGGATCCTTCGGATTTCCATCTGCAACCTCAAGCTAACCCTGTGCCAGAGCCCTACATACCTAAATTCTGACCAAAGAGAGCGGGTCTCCCAGTAGTGCTGACACAGAGGTTTACTGAAGGGACAAGACACAGTCAGAGAAAGCAAGAACAGCTGGCAGCACAGATAAGCAGATAGTAAGAAGAGACTGCAAGAACATAAGCAACAGAAACCAAGGCTACTTGGCATCATTGTAACCTATTTCTCCTGCCACAGCAAGCCCTGGATTCCTCAACATACTGGAAAAGAAGACCTGATTTAAAATTCCATTTCATGATGATATGAGAAGTCTTTAAGAAGGACCTAAATAACTCCCCTAAGGAAATAGAAGAGAACACAAGTAAATAGCTAGAAACCCTAGAAGAGGAAACACAAAAATTTCTCTAAGAATTACAAACAAATACAACCACGCAGTTGAAGGTATTAAACATAAACATCCAGTATCTAAAAATGGAAATAGAAATGAAAAACTAGGCCTTAGGCCCAGGCTTGAGAATGTGACTTTTGTGACCCAAGGAAGGTATGCTAATCATAAAACAGGGACATTCCTCCGCCCATCTTCTTGCTGGGTTCGGGGAGTGTTCATTAAAAGAAAGGCACCCTAACCCACCCTGACCTTTGCTGGAATGTGCTGTGCAAATGTGCTATAGCTAGGGGCTCATAGAAACTCTCTTGAGAAATAATCCATACAATTACCAGGTATTCCTTGTGACTCTTGTGACTTTGTACTTCCTCTTGATTCTTAAGTGGTATTTTCAGTATTTTCCAACAACACCCTCCCCACCCCCTTGAGTTGTGGTTTCTTCTTTTAAATACCCCCTTACCCAGCTACTCAGGGCCCACAGACCTTCAACCCTGCATGGTGTACACTGTGGGTCCCAGAGCACTCTTGGAATAAAAGTCTTCTTGCAGTTTGCATCAAGACCATTTCTCATGAGTGATTTGAGGTGTCATCTATCCTGTGGGTCTTTCATTAACAATAAAGAAATCACAAAGGAATTAGAAAACCTAGGAAAAGATCAGGAGTCATAGTTCTAGCATTACCAACAGAATACAAGAGATAGAAGGAAGAATCTCAGGTGCAGAAGATACCATAGAAAACATTAACACAACAGGCAAAGAAAAGTCAAAAAGCAAAAAGCTCCTAACCCAAAACATCCAGGAAATCCAGGACACAATGAGAAAACCAAACCTAAAAATAATAGGTATAGGACAGAGTGAAGATTCTCCACTTAAACAGCCAGTAAATATCTTCAACATAATTATAAAAGAAAACTTCCTTAACCTATAGAAAGAGATGCCCATGAAAATACAAGAAACCTACAGAACTCCAACAAGATTGGACCAGAAAAGACATTCATCCCATCACATCATAGTCAAACACCATATGCACACACACACACACAGAGAGAGAGAGAGAGAGAGAGAGAGAGAGAGAGAGAGAGAGAATAATAAAAACAGTAATGGGAAAATGTAAAGACATAAAGAGCAGACCTATCAGAATTATACCAGACTTCTCAATAGAGACTATGAAAGCTAAAACGTTCTAGGTAGATGTCATAATGACTGTAAGAGAACACGAATACCATCCCAGGCTACTATACCCAAGAAATCTCTCAATTACCATAGATTAAAACAAGATATTCTATGAGAAAACAAAATTTACAAAATTTTGCCAAGGACAGGTCTCAATTGGGTCCCCTCAATCCACAGGGTTACACTTACAGCTGAGCAGGAGTTGGTAAGAAAGGTGACAAACAGACATGGGCACAAGGGGGTGTGTTGTATCTGAATGTAAGTTTTCAAAGTGAGCATCAGTCTTATATAAAACAGAAAACAGAGGAGTTAAGAGATACATTAAGGCCATTCCAGGTACATTGAAGTCATCTGATTCAAAATTACTTTTACAACAGGCCAGAAGAATGCGTACTAAAAGCTAACAGGAACCAATTGGGATCAAAAGAAGCCCCACCTAAGGTCAGTTTATTCTTAGAAGTTAGGGGCAAGGGCTTCATACCCTTGCCATAATTTCAATTCTAGTCTATTGTATAGTCCACCGTCCCCCTAGGCCATTGTTAATTTCTGTGTATGGGAGTGACTTAGCTATCTATAGTTCTAAGTATTTACTCCTGTTCCTTCTTAGTGATAATTATAAGTCTAAGAACAAAAATAACTGGAAGGAACAATCACTATTCCTAAATATCTCTTAACATCTGTGGACTCAATTCCCAAAATAAAGACATAGACTAACAGACTGGATACTTAAATCAGTCTGCTGGTTCTTCAGATAATTGGACATAGTACTACCTGAGGACCCAGCTATGTTACTACTAGACATATACCCAGAATATGCTCCAACATATAAGGACACATACTCTGCTATGTTCATAGTCAGATTTATAATATCCAGAAGCTGGAAAGAACTCAGATATCCCTCAACAGAGGAATGGATAAAGAAAATATGGTACATTTATACAATGGAGTCATACTCAGCTATTAAAAACAATGACTTCACAAAATCACAGGAAATGGATGGATTTAGAAAAATCATCCTGAGTGAGGTAATTCTGTCAAAAAGGACTCACATGATGTGTGCTCACATCTAAGTGGATATTCGGCAGAGAACATGGTATATCCATAATACAACTAAGGGACCATATAAAGGTCAAGAGAAAGGAAGATCAGTGGGCAAATGCTTGAGTCCTACTTAAAAGGGAGAAAAAATATAATCAAAAGAAGTAGTGGGTTGGAAGGACTTAGAAAGAGCAGAGGAAAGCAGGGGGAGAGGGGCAGAATCGAGTATGGGAAGAGATGGAGGAGATATACAGAGGGTCAGGAAATTGAACAAAGTTGTGTAGCAATGGAGGATAGGGAACTAATGATACCAAGCAGAAAGTCCCAGATACCAGGAAAGCAAGAGCCTCCCAGTATCCCAAAGTAGAGGGAGAACCTATCAAAAACATATCCAGATGTTAGGTACAACACCGCCCCGACACCAAACCCCAGTAGAGGGATGTGACCACTCACCCATCTGCAAACTTTTAACCCAGAATGATCCTGACTAAAGGAAATACAGGGACAAAGAGTGGAACAGAGACTGAAGGAAATGCCATCCAGAGACTGGCCAAATTGGGATCCATCCCACATGAAGACACCAAACACTGATACTATTGCTGATGGCAAGGAGAGCTTGCTGTCAGGGGGAGCCTGATACAGCTGTCTTCTGACTGGTTCTGCTAGATAAAGATGTAGATGCTTGCAGCCAAACATGGGAATTAGCAGAGGGACCACAATAGAAGAGTTAGGGGAAGCAGTGAAGGAGCTGAAGTGTCCTTCTCTGGATCATGTGAGGAAAGGCCTTTGGTCCTATGAAGGCTTGATGCTTCAGTTTAGAGGAATGCTAGAGTGATGGGGCAGAAGTGAGTGGGTGGGGGCAACAGCCTCAAAGAAGCATGGTGAGACGAGATGGGATAGGGAGTTTTTAGAGGCAGAACTGGAAAAGGGGATAACCTTTGAATTGTAGCAAGTTCCAATTTAAAAAGTTGGATATAAAATAATAGTGACTAATGGGTTAATGATATATCTCAAGTTTGAATATTGGTCTTGAATATTTCTATGTAGAGACTGCATCTTATTTTCTAAGAAGACTACATTCTCAGCTGGGGGTGGTGGCACACACCCTTAATCCCAGCACTCAGGAGGCAGAGTCAGGCAGATTTCTGAGTTCAAGGTCAGCCTGGTCTACAAAGTGAGTTCCAGGATAGCCAGGGCTACTCAGAGAAACCCGGTCTCAGAAAAAACAAAACAAAACAAAAAAAAACAAAACAAAACTACATTCTCAAGTTTTACTATGAGTAAAAAAAGTATTCAATCAATAATCTAGAAAAAGACACATGTATCCAAAAAGATTATCAATATATATGATTCAGATTAATATCAGAATCTCCTAAGGAAATGTGAATTTTCAGTTAATCTCTTAGTTGCATCAACAATAAAAATAAGTGAAGAATCTTCCCCACAGTGAGAATTTATTCCATAGCAAAGAAAATTGAAATCCTGAACATTCACACAGGGTAATCAGCCTCTGAAATGGAACTCCCGGTAGCTACTATCTGAAATGATTCAATGAAGTACTAAGAATTAAAAGACAACTAGTCACATAGATATGTCTAGAAATATTATATTTCATTAACATATTGATAAAAGATTTACACTGTGAGGTGAGGCAAGACACAGAGAGAACTGTGAGGGGACACGAGGAATGAATTTGGCAAATATGATGGACATTTCCTATGGAGTTATAAGGAAAGAAAGAAGTAAGACGGAAAGATAGCAGTGTAAATACCCTGCAGACCAAGATTTTTTTAAGGGAGGTGTCTTAATTAGGGTTTTATTGCTGTGAAAAGACACCATCATCAAAGCAAATATTATAATGGGTAACATTTAATTGGGACAGGTTTTCATTTTTAGAAATTGAGTCCATTATCATCATGACAGGAAGCATGACAGCGTCCAGGAACACAAAGTGATCAAGAAGGAACTGAGAGTCCTACATCTTGATCCAAACACAGAATGGAGAGACTGTATCTTCCCCACTAGGCAGAACTTCTAAAGGCAATGTGACGGATACAAATTACGAAGTGACTCAACAGATGCGTGAATGAATGGGTATGGTATCAAAAATATCAGCTCCAGACCAACTTGACTTAGGATCAGCAGCAAGAGCACAAGATGTTTCAATAAAAACCAAGGAAACATCAAGGAACAAGAGCACATACTGTCCCTCTGGTTGACATGGCTCTGTGTGTTCTAGAGTCTTCCACCTCATTTCAAAGACTTCCCTGCAACTGAAGTAATTCTTCACCGTTCATCTATCCAAAGCACTGCAATTTCTGAATGAATTTGTTTAGTTAATACTCTTTTCAGCTGTGTTCATTTTTGATGTTGACACTTGGGAAAAATCACTAAAGCTGGGGGCTAGCCTAGCAAGTGAGTCACTAAGGGCTCTCTCTAAGTGCTGTACCAAGGCAAGCACTGTCTAGACATCTAGGCAACATTAAATAATTCACAGGAAATGAACTTATGAAAAGGTATCAGGTATGTGTCTGAATATCTCACAACTAATCTTATGAATCTAGAATGTAGAAATCTGTACCATTGTGATTTTCCTAAGCATAAAAATAAACCAGGTTTTCTTTAGTCATGCAGGTTTTACAAGATACAACAACAGCATTTACACTATAGGGACAACCATTCTGTCTCTCTTTGGTCTTTATTGAAACATCTTGTAGTATAAAATATTCAGTCTGTATAGGAACATAAAATACATCTGGGCCTCCCAAATACTAGACTAAACTTATTTCTTAAAGTACAGACTCTGGACAATATTCTGAAACTTATTGGAATTAAAAACCAGAGCAATTCTATGCTTATGAGTGACACAGACATTTTCCAGTACATATGGCAGGAAATTATTTGAGACTGATTTTAGTGAGAACATCTACTAAGAGCCAGCTTAAGAGTTTGTTCATAATACTTTCTTTCCATTCAATGCCATCTAATCTTTCAATGAGAACCTGTATGCTCAGAACAAATGGAGAAACATTTTCTCATGTCTTTGATAAAATTTACTTAAAAACATGTGACAAGTTTCTGATGCTGCAAAATAAATCACCACAAAATGGAACGGCAGGGAGCCTGTTTGTCATAGCATAGTCTACTCCTGGCATAGACATGTCCTTTTATCAAGTGTCTCAAGATCAGGAAGCAGTACCTGAATGGCAGTTCCATCTTCATCATAGGGCCATCCTTTCACACTTCACAAAATTATATCCTTTTCATAATTCGAATTGGCCCAAATTTGGTTTATTAATACTTAATGAACATGAAGTAACAAGCTTCTGTATGGGATTTTCATATTCTAGTTGGGTGGATTTTCCTTGACCTCACACTAGTTTCCCCCAAACCAGATTGTCTTAGTCAGGGTTTCTATTCCTGCACAAACACCATGACCAAGAAGCAAGTTGGGGAGGAAAGGGTTTATTTGGCTTACACTTCCATACTGCTGTTCATCACCAAGGAAGTCAGGACTGGAACTCAAGCAGGTCAGAAAGCAGGAGCTGATGCAGAAGCCATGGAGGGATGTTCTTTACTAGCTTGCCTCCCCTGGCTTGCTCAGCCTGCTCTCTTATAGAACCCAAGACTACCAGCCCAGAGATGGTCCCACCCACAAGGGGCCCTTCCACCTTGATCACTAATTGAGAAAATGCCTCACAGCTAGATCTCATGGAGGCATTTCCCCAACTGAAGCTCCTTTCTCTGTGATAACCCAGCTGTGTCAAGTTGACACAAACCTAGCCAGATCCATGATCTCCTTACCCATACTGGACTATGTTACTCAGCATCATTCCTTTTTATTTCTAGTGAATTCCCACCAGTTTCCCTTCAAGTTTACTGATAATTTTAAAAGAAATACAATATGATAATTCCAGAAACACAAGTGGAACTAGAAAATGTAGTAAGCACAGGAACCTATGCTCAGAAGACAAATACCATGTATTCTCTCTTGCTTCCTAGACTGTAATAACAATGACAGTATTAAGGTCAGGGAAAAATATGGGTAAAAAGTAAGACAGTAGAAAGAGGCCATGGGCAGCATGCCATCTTTTTGCAGGTCATGAGCCTAATCTCATAGAGCCTAATTGCCACATGCTTCTCTCTAGTGCAAGGATCCTTACTATAAGTCAAAGATGTTTTTCTGCAATATGAAATCCCTAAATTCTTTTGGTCCTGTGTTACAGGATATGAAAAAAAAATACTTAGCAGAAAAACTGAGGCAAACACAAGTCTTGGGAAAGTAGAACTTTCAGAAGACATATAAAATTACACATTGCTAAGAAAGTGTATATGCTAACAATTCTCTGTGAAAATATCTATTTTAAAGTTGTTTATTTTCTTTCTCCGACGGCCTGCTGAATGTCACAGAAGCCCCAGAGTATAACATTATCCTATCCTAAATAATCACTATCTCCTTCAACTCTTCTTATTGCTCTTCCTCATCCTATTTGTCTTCCTCTCTATGGTCTAAAATTTGTTCAACTACCCCCTCCACCTTTTCATCCATGATTACAACACCCATCTCCTCTTTCTCTCTTTGATTTTCATTATACTTTTATAACATTTTCTCCTTATCCTAGACCTCCAAGTAATTTTCCTTGATTACTGACACAGATCCATTCCCAGGCATGATGGCTCTCTTTTGAATGGGCATAAAATCTAACTTAGCTCTTGTTTACCAAGGTACATGTAGCACTATTGCACCCATAGAGTTACAATGCCATGGTAATCACTACTGTTGTTCATAGGCATCATAGCTGGGTTAGCTTGTTGGTTGCTCTCCTCCCTTGGAATCTTGCATGCTACTCTGTGTAATTATGAAAGCTAGTCACCAGTGAGGAAGTTCATGGGTCACATCATTTTAAAAACCTAGAACAGAATAAATACTGTGAGAATTGCTATGCTGTTATGATGAGGACACTGAAAAAAAGAAACTATTTGTGTAAATCCCTAAAGTACACATAATATTTATAATACTGACAACCTTACATCTTATGAAAAACAAACAGTGCACATTCGGAGGGTGGGGTTGTATATAAAATTATGATTTTCATGGCTACAATGAAGAAGGAAAAATATATACTTGCCCTAAAAGATATAATAATGTTTAAAAATGGTATATGTTCTTAAAATAAGTGAAAGAAAATGATAACTTCTTAAAGATCTACATAAATTCTTATGACTATTGCAAACACAATTTCTTCATCTAATTTCAAATTTTCATGCATTAATTAAGTAAAACTTTGTACTCTTTGTTCTGCAGATCATTATATTTAAAGGTATTCAAGCAATCGATGTGTATTTGATAGGATTGTGTATATAAACAATGGCAAACTACCTCCTAAGCCTGTGCATGGCCTTTAGTATTTTCATAATATACAACATATCCTGTATGTTCCGTGTGTGTGTGTGTGTGTGTGTGTGTGTGTGTGTGTGTGTGTGTGAATATTTTTATATGGCTTATTGGGATGAGATCATCTATTCTATCTTTGTCTCCTGATACAGTTTTTCTTCTGTTTCTCACATGCTATTTGTAAGGCTCTTTTTGGATTCTTGCATAATATTATTGGGATTGTCAACTTCATGTTCTGTACGTTTGTGTTTTCTTGGGCACCACTGTGGCTTCCTTCTCCTTAAGCTCTTTCTACTTGATTTTACTGAGCTGATGCTTTGTGTCTTTTAAAATTTTTGAGTCCTTTGATGATGCTGAAGATTGTTCATTTAAAGTCTGTGCTCTGGAAATAAATAACCTATGTAATTATCATTGGCGAGCATTTAAAAAAGACTGGTAGGTTTTAGAGAGAAGATGTTGAATTGAATTTTCATAGAGTTTGTACTTCGGCAGTGAGATCTAAGCTTGGTGGATACATTTGCTCATTTTAAGTCTGTTATGGACAGAGCAGGTTTTAGGAGAAGTGAGGATATACAGGTGAGTTAGGGATCCATGACACTTGCATTGGTTCAGGATGGGCACTCCATGAACTTACTCACCATATTTTCACCAGCTGTGTATGTGTAATAGTCCACATTTGTTTTAAATGTAAGAGAAATCTTTGATTTTATGGTGGAGAGCTACATTTACAAAAAATAATGTAGTGCTGGCCAGTATAATGACAGTGGCAGGTTATACAACCATGGGGGTCAGAAAAGCTACTACTTAGTTCCACCACCAGATAAGGATTTAATGTGATTAATGACTGCTGAGAAGGGAGAAAAACACACTAGTTCTGGGAAAAGCACTCACATAAGCTATGTAATCCGAAGTGTTCAGCTCTGGACAGAAATATATATGAAATAATCTAAATAAACTCAGAAGGTGTCTTCATTGACCACCGAGGCATAATTAGGGGATTCCTGTGGTCTTGTTGTCAGCAAAGCTGGAACTACATCCAAGCAACCATGTCAAAGTAACCTGTTTGCACATATCTTGGCACATATCTTGGCACCACCTACTTCTGTATGGGTGTCTTCCAGTATGAAAATGGGTAAATAATTGCCAATGACCAGGGTAAACATACTACAATGAGCTATGTTGCTGTCACTGACACAGAATTAACTGGGGATGCTGCAAAAATCAAGTAGCAATGAACTCCACCAACACAGTTTTTGATGCCAAATGTCTGAAAGGACATATGTTTGATGATGCTATTGTTCAGTCTGATATGAAGCAGTGGCACTTCTTGGTTGTGAATGATGCAGGCAGATCCAAGATCCAGTTGAATTAGAAAGGAGAGACAAAAAGATTATACCCAGGGGACGTGTCCACAATGGTTCTGAAAAAGATGAAGGAAATTGGAGGAGCTTACTTTGGAAAGATTGTTATCAATGCTATGGTCACAGAACAAGCTTACTTCTATTACTAACTCCCAGAGGCAGGCAACAAATGATGTTGAACTATTGCTGGCCTCAATGGACGTTGAATTATCAATAAACAAACTGCTGCTGCTATTGCTTCTGGATTGTATAAGAAGGTCAGACCAGAAAAAAATATGCTGATTTTTGTCTTGGGAAGTGACACTTCTGGATGTGTCAATTGTCACAATTAAGGATAGACTTTTTGAATTCAAATCAACAGCTAGAGATACTCACTTGGGTAGAGAAGCTATGACAACTGAATAGTCAACCATTCAATTGCTGAGTTTAAGTGAAAGCACAAATAGGACATCAGTGAGAACAAGAGAGCTGTCAGGCACTCTGCACTGCCTGTGAGCAGGCCAAGTGGATCCTCTCCTCAAGCACCCAGGCCAGTATTGAGATTGATCCTCTCTGTGAGGGAATGTAAATCTATCCCCATTACCCAGGCTCAATTTCAGGAACTGAATGATGACCTGATCTTTAATGAACTGGACCCTGTAGAGAAGGATCTTAGAGATAACAAACTAGACAAGTAACCCATCCATGATATTGGCCTGCTGAGTGGTTCTCCCAGAATCCCCAAGATTCAGAAATTTCTGCAAGAATTCCTCAATGGAAATGAACTGAACAAGATTATTCACCCCAATGAAGTTGTTGCTTATGGTGCAGCTGTTCAGGAAGCCATTCTATCTGGAGACAAATCTGAGAAAGTTCAGGATTTGGTGCTCTTAGATGTCACTCCTTTTTCCCAAGGTATTAAAGCTGAACGTGGAGTCATGACTGTCCTAACCAAGCATAATATCACCATTTGCACCAAGCAAACACAGACCTTACCAACTACTCTGACAACCAGCCAGATGTACCCATTCAGATGTATGAAGGTGCAAGGGCCTTCATGACCAAGGACAACAACCTGCATGGAAAGTTGGAGCTCAGAGGCATACCTCCAAAACCCTTAGGGGTTCCAAAGGTTGAAGTTACCATTGACAATGATACTAATGTCATCCTCAATGTTTCTGTTGTAGATAAAAGCACAGGAAAAGAGAACAAGATCAAAATCACCAATGACAAGAGCCTCTAGAGTAAGGAGGATATTGAGTGCATGGCCCAAGAATCTGAGAAGTACAAAGCTGAGGATGAGAAGCAGAGAGATAAGGTTTCCTCCAAGAATTCACTAGAGTCTTATGACTTCAATGTGAAAGCAACTGTTGAAGATGAGAAACTTCAAGGAGAGTTCAATGATGAGGACAAACAGAAGATTCTTTCATCAGCTGACTGGATAAGAACCGGACTGCAGAGAAGGAAGGATTTGACCATCAGCAGAAAGAACTGGAGAAAGTCTACAGTCCCATCATCATTAAGCTGTACTAGAATGCTGGTGGTGTTCCTGGAGGAATGCTTGGTAGCCTCTCTAGTGAAGGAGCCATTCATCCGGTTGTGCTTCATAAGGCCCCACCTGTGAAGAAGTGGATTAAGTCAATCCAAATAAAGGGTGTAACATTATTCCATAAGGTAACACTACTTAATAGGGAATGTATAATAAAACTATTTAAATTAGCAGAAAAAGTCACTAGGTAGGAGTGTTCTCTCACTCTCTGTGTATGTGTGTGTGTGTGTGTGTGTGTGTGTGTGTGTGTGTGTGTGTGTGCATGTATGTGTGTGTGTGTGTAGCTATAAACAAACTCATAAAATGACTCACTGCTATACCAATATATAAGTACCTCACTCAGTCTTCATTAAAAAGCCTTCCTTTTATAGTAGATTTGAACTAAATCATAGACCTACAACAAAAAAATGTAAACACAATGAAAGACTTTGGAGCACTTAGTGATAATTGGGGTATCTTCAACAAAGCCCTCCTGTCATACCCTTGCAGAAATATTGAAAAATCTAGAGAAGATTGGTGATTCCAAGAAAACAGGGTCTTTTTTACACATCAAGGCTGACACAAATGAACTCAAGGCAATACATGCAAGGCCTACAAAGGGTAGAGCCCAGGGGACCCCTTGCACTGAGACAGGGAGGGTGCATGGGCTCTGATCACTACAAGGAAGCTATTTGCAAGTAATGCATAATTCGTATTTTCTCCAAAAGAGTCTCACTAGGAGTATGAGTGACAATTCAGGGCAGGCTCCATCCCCAGAATTAGTTTGACAACACAAAACTAACTCAATGGCATTTTGTAAAGTTTTTTACTCACTTTCGTTTTGTCTGGTTTGCTTTGCTTTGCTTTGGTTGTGGTTTTGTGGGTGATGTCTTTTGCATGCTTATTTTCCCAATATTTAAGTGAAAATCTTGAACCAAACACCTGGTGGTTTGTGTGTTTGTGTTTGTGTTAGTGTTTTTATGCATGTTTATTTGTGTATGTGTGACCAAGCCCGCTCAGTCAGTCAACAGGTTCTCCAGCACAGGAGCGATGATTAAAAAGAAAAAAGACAGTTGGACAACATTGTAGCGCGACCCCAGTCAATTCTGAGACTGAAGGCAAAGTTTTATTTACCAATCCACTTTTAAACCAATTTAATTACATGAAAGTATTTTGGGCAAGCAGTACAATAAGAAACTACAAACAAGGCAACAGGACACTTGTAAAAAAGGGCTTGTCATAGAAACTTGAGCCCACTTCCTTGTCCAAGCCCAAAATCTTGCCTGAAGCTGAGTTCCACCCTAAAACTAAAACTCCTGCTTTATCTTACTTCTCTATTACAACCTAAAGTTAGCTTTATGCTGAAACTTACTTCCTTATTACGCCCTAATGTCAGATCTCTGCCTGAGCTTGCTCCCAAGGTCAGATTCTTGTCTCAAAGCCATTTCTTTGTCCTTGCTGGTGTCAGACTGCTGCCAAGCGGTACCCCAAAAGGCTTCCCATATCATGTATGTTAGGGGCCTCAGATAAGCGGGAGTATGCTGCCTGGTTGGTTGTCCAGTGTTTTAGAGAATTCAGGTGTCCATGTTAATTGAGACTGCTGGTCTTCCTACAGGTTCGCCCTCTTCTTCAGCTTCTTCCAGGTTTTCCCTAATTGTACCGTTGGGGTCACCAGCTTCTGTCCATTGCTTGGGTGCAAATATGTGCATCTGATTCTTACAGCTGCTTGTTGGGTCTCTTGGAGGACAGTAATGATAGTTCCCTTTTTGGGAGCCCTCCTTAACCTCAGTAATAATGTCAGACCTTGGGATCACCCTGGAGCAGGATCCCATTTTGGGCCTCTCCGGAGACGTTCTGTTCCTCAGGCTCCTCTCCATTTCCATCCCTGCAATTCTTTCAGACAGGAAAAATTATTGGGCAGAGTTTTGACTGTCGAATGGCAATCTCATTTCTCGCTTGATGCCATGTCTTCTTGTTGGAAGTAGGCTCTATAACTTCCCTCTCCCCACTGTAGAGCATTTCATGTAAAGACCCTCCCTTTGAGTCCTAAAAATTTCTCACCTCCCAGGTCTGTGATATGTTCTGAAGGGTCTCACCAAACTCCTACCTCTAGAGGTTGCCTGTTTCCATTTTTTTCTGCTAGCCCTTAGGACTTCAGTCCTTTCTTCCCACCCAATATAAGATTATATCCTGCTCTTACCCTAAGCCCTGTCCACTTTCCTTCTGAGATCCCTCCTTCCCTCCCACCATGTGATTGCTTTCTTCTCCCTCCCAACTGAAACTGAAGCACACTCAGTTGGGTCTTTCAGATTTTTTTTTGAGTGCTCTGGACTGTATCTTGGGTATTCTGTATTTTTGGCTAATAACCACTTATTAGTGATTACATACCATTCGTGACATTTAGGTGTGAGTTACAGCATTCAGGATATTTTCTTGTTCCATTCATTTGCCTGTAAAACTCAGGTTTTACTCGGCCTTAATGGCTGGGTTGTATTCCATTGCCTAATGAATCATATTTCCTGTATCCATTCTTCTGTTGTAGGACAACTGATTGTTCCCAACTTCTGACTATGACGAACAAGGCTGGTATAACCATAGTGGAACACGTTCCCCTGTGGTATTGTGGGGCAACTTTTAGATATATCCCCAAGCATGGTACAGCTGGGTCTACAGGTACATCTATTTCTAATGTTCTGAGGAACCTCCAAATTGATTTTCAAATTGGTTTTTAGTAAGATTGTTTCAAGTATATCTCCATTTAATTTGATATTGGCTATTGAATTGTAGGAAATTACTCTTATTATGCTTAGGTATGGGCCTTGAATTCATGATCTCTCCAATACTTCTAAATGAAGAAGGGTTGTGTTATATCAAATGATTCTTCTACATCTAAAGAGTTGATCTTGAGATTTTTTTCTATGAGTTTGTTTATATAGTGAATCACTTTGATATATTTTCTTATATTGAAACCATGCATTTTTGGGATGAAGCCTATTGATCATGGTGAATTATGGTTTTGATGTGTTCTTGGATTTGGTTTGCAAAAATTATATTGAGTATTTTTGCATGGATATTTATGAGGCAGATTGGTCTGAAGATCTATTTTTTATTTGGCTCCCTGTGTGATTTAGGTATCAGAGTAATTGTAGCTACATAGAATGAATTAAGGTTAATTTTGTATCTGGCCACTTTGCTGAAGAGTTTATCAGCTTCTAATTTCTTCTGTTTCTATTTTATGAAACAATTTGAGAAATATTGGTATAATGTCTTCATTGATTGTCTTGTAGAATAATGTACCAAATCTATCAGGGCTTGAGCTTTTATTGGTTAGGAGGTTTTGATGACAATCTCTTTCCTTAAATGATATGGGCCTGTTTCCATAGTTTACAAGCTCTTAATGTAGCTTTGATATGTCTTATCTGACTCAAAAACCATCCATTTCATCTAGATTTTACAGTTTTGTTAACTATAGGCTTGTGTAGTAGGACCTGATGATTTTTGTTTTTGAATTTCCACATTTCTGTTATTATGTCTCCCTTTTCTTTTCAGATTTTGTTAATTTGTACACTGCTTTTGACCCCTTTAGTTAGTTTGGCTAGGGGATTATGTCTCTTGTGGATTCTTATTAAAAAAAAAAAAACAAGCTTTTGGACTTATTGATTCATTGCATGGTTCACTTTATTCCTTTTATTTTATTTTAAATTTTTTCCTATTTATTAGATATTTTCTTCATTTACATTTCAAATTCTATCCCAAAAGTCCCCTATATGCTCCCCCAACCCCTGCCCTGCTACTCTACCAACCCACTCTCACATCTTGGCCCTGGCGTTCCCCTGTACTGGGGCACATAAAGTTTGCATGACAAAGGGGCCTCCCTTCTCATTGATGGCCAACTAGGGCATCTTCTGCTACATATGCACCTAGAGACATGAGCGCTGGGGGTACTGGTTAGTTCATATTGTTCTTCCACCTGTAGGGTTGGATACCCCTTCAGCTCCTTGGGTACTTTCTCTTGCTCCTCCATTGGGAATACTGTGTTCCATCTAATAGCTTACTGTGAGCATCCACTCCCGTGTTTGCCAGGCACTGGCATAGCCTCACATGAGACAGCTATATCAGGGCCCTTTCAGCAATATCTTGCTGGCTTATGCAATGGTGTCTGCATTTGGTGGCTGATTATGGGATGGATACCTGGCTGCAGCAATCACTGGTTGTTCCATCCTTTTGTTTCAGCTCCACACGTGATCTCTGTAACTCCTTCAATGTGTGCTTTGTTCCTAATTCTAAGAAGGGGTGAAGTGTCCACACTTTGTTCTTCATTCTTCTTGAGTTTCATGTGGTTTTCAAATTGTATCTTGGGTAATCTAAGTTTCTGGGAATTGATCCATTCTTATCTCCTTATACTAAGGTCAAGTCTAAGTGGTTTAAGGAACTCCACATAAAACCAAGACACTGAAACTTATAGAGGAGAAAATGGGGGAAGCACCTCAAAGATAAAGGCATTGGAAAAAATTCCTGAATAGAACAGCAATGGCTTGTTCTGTAAGATAAACAATTGACAAATGGGACCTCATAAAGTTGCAAAGCTTCTGTAAGGCAAAAGATACTGTCAATAAGACAAAAGGGCTACCAACAGATTGGGAAAGGATCTTTACCAATCCTAAATCATATAGGGGACTAATATCCAATATATATAAAGACCTCAAGAAGGTGTACATCATTAAATCAAATAACCCCATTAAAAAATGGGGCACAGAGTTAAACAAAGAATTCTCAACTGAGGAATACCGAATGGCTGAGAAGCACCTGAAAAAATGTTCAACATCCTTAATCATCAGGGAAATGAAAAATCAAAACAACCCTGAGATTCCAACTAACACTAGTCAGAATGGCTAAGATCAAAAAGGTGACAGCAGATGCTGGCATGAATGTGGAGAAAGAGGAACACTCCTCCATTGTTGGTGGGATTGCAAACTTGTACAACTCTGGAAATCATTCTGGTGGTTCCTCTGAAAATTGGACATAATACTACAGGACGATCCTGCAATACCTCTCTTGGGCATATATCCAGAAGATGTTCCAACTGGTAATAAGGACACATGCTTCACTATGTTCATAGCAGCCTTATTTATAATAGCCAGAAGCTGAAAAGAACACAGATGTCCCTCACCAGAAGAATGGATTCAGAAAATGTGGTATATTTACACAACGGAGTACTACACAGCTTTTAATAATAATGAATTTATGAAATTCCTAGGCAAGTGGATGTATCTGAAGGATATCATCCTTAGTGAGGTAACCCAAACACAAAAGAACTCATATAACATGTACTCACTGATAAGTTCACTTTATTTCTATTAGGTTGATTTCAGTGCTGAGTGACCATTTCCTGTCCTCTTCTCCTTTTGGATGAGTTTGCTTTTGTTCTAGAGCTCTCAGGTGTGCTGTTAATGTGATAATGTAAGATCTCTCAGTTCCTTTATCAGGGTATGCACCACAGGTCCCCATGTATTTATCTGAAACAAAATCACATTTTGACTCTAATACAGCTTCCTAAGGAAGGCTCACCTCCTTCGTGACAGAGTACATTCAGAAATGAAAACAACTCAGAAACACCCTGTGAATTTGACAAGGATTCTTCCTGTCTGTAAATCATATGCCAAACTTGCTTTATCTTCTGAGTTGTGTTTCTTTATTGCCAATAAAAATATATTACAACAAATATAAGTGCTGAGAGTTCTGATCCTCCATACTCCACCACTCAAACTTTACTGACGAGAGTGTTTCTGACCAACACATTCACTGGCTAAGAAGTTTCTCCAAGGTATACAAAGCGCTTTAACTTCATGGTTTTTCTTAATTGATTCTACTTCCATTTTTATGTCCTGGATGGTTTTGTTCCATTCCATCACCTGTTTGGTATTCTTTTCCTGTAACTCTCTCAGTATTTCCTCTTTAAATGCTTTTAGTTGTTTATCTGTGTTTTCCTGTAACTCTCTAAGTTTTTCCTCTTTAAATGCTTCTAGTTTTTTATCAGTGTTTTCCTGTAACTCTCTAAGTTTTTCCTCTTTATATGCTTCTAGTTGTTTATCTGAGTTTTCCTGTATTTCCTTTTTATAGTCCTCCATCATCATCATGACCAGTGACTTTATATCTATGTCCTGCTTTTCTGGTGTGCTGTTGTATCTAGGACTTGATGTGGTGGGTGAGTTTGGATCTGGTGATGCCAAGTACCCTTGGATTCTGTTGCTTCTGTTCTTACGCTTGCCTCCTGCCATCTCTTCCTGAGGAGACCTGGTGATGGTGCAGACCAGAAAGGACCCACTGTTCTGTGGGTAACTTCTGACCCACTGCTCCTAGAACCACCACTGCACTCTGCTCACGAATAACCCCGATGCGATCTTACAGTCCTGGGGTATGCGAAGCACAGGGCAGGCCCTAGGTGTGTCCACTGAGCTCAGAGGAAAGATGGCGGGGTGGGTGGTGCTCTGGCTGGGAGGGGCCCAGCCTCCGGTGGGGCGGAGTTCTCAGATCCCGCCCCTGCAGGCAACTGCTGGCCCACAGCTCCCTACACCACCTCTGCACTCCACTCACATGTAACCCCGATGCGATCTTAAAGTCCTGGGGTATGCGAAGCACAGGGCAGGCCCTAGGTGTTTCCGCTGGGCTCAGAGGAAAGATCAACATGTCCTTTTCTAAAGTGACTCAAGAGGCAGAAGAGGAACCTGGAAGACAGTTCCATCCTCATCCCAAGGCCATCCTGTCACACTTCATATAATTCCATCCTGTATCATAGTGCCAAGTGGCCCCAATTTTGTTTATTAATATTTAATTGACATGAAGTTACAAGCTTCTGTGTGGGATTATCACATGCTACTTAATGGATATTTGTTCACCTTACACTAGTCTCCCCAACCGAGATCCATGTTCCCCTTAAACACACTGCACTAATTTGTCTCAATGTCATTTCTTTTTATTTCTATTGAATCCCCACGAGTTTCCCTTCAAGTTTTCTTTTATTTTGATATAATGTGAAAATGTCAGAAACACAGGTGGAACTAGAAAATGTAGTAAGCACAGTAAACCATGCTGAGAAGACAAATACCATGTGTTCTCTCACATCATAGTTTGTAATATGAGTAAAGAATAAGACCAATATTAGTACAGAGCAAATATGACTAAATATGAGTAAAAATGACCAAGTATGAGTAAAGACCAAAGGGTGCCATGAGAATTGCCCCTTCATTTTGTGGGTCATAAGCCAGAAGCCACTTTGATCTCCTCTACTGAAATGTCACATGATTGTCTCCACTACATGGAACTTTATGACAAGTCAAAAGATTATTTTTTGCAAAATAAAAGTATGCTGTTAAGTTGATAGTGTAAGACCACTCCAGTTTCTTTACCAGGGCATGCACCACAGGTCTTCCTGTATTTATCTGAAACAAAATCACATTTTGACTCAATATACTGCTGCCTAAGGAAGGCTCAACCCCTTAGTGACAGAGTATATTCAGAAATGAAAACAACTCAGAAACACTCTGTGATATTGGCAAGGATTCTTCCTGTCTGTAAATCATCGCTGAAGTTGCTTTATCTTCTGATTTGTGTTTCTTTATTGCCAACAAAGTTATATTACAGCAAATATAAGTGCTGATTATATTACAGCAAATATAAGGTCCTTCATACTCCACTCCAACTTAACTGACCAGAGTGTTTCTGACCAAGACATTTACTGGCTAAGAAGTTTCTCCAAGGTAGGTACCTGGGAATACAAAGCCCTTTAACTTCATGTTAAATGTTGTCCATCCTTCAGAGGCACCATTTTAATGGACTACCTATAAGATGTTCTTTCTTTCATTACTGTGAGAATCAGTACTACACAATAACAGTGAATCATAAACTGTGTTACATTTTGAAAACTTATACAAGCATCAGAAAATTATTCATGTTGATCATTTAGGATAGTAACTGACTCCACCAAAGGAAGACATTCCCTTTTCTCCCTACTATAACTTATGTTTCTTTAAAATTCTTAAGGATGGACTACCATAAGATATATTGTAAAATAGAATTATACTAAAATATAGATTTACAACTAATTTTGCTTGTTTTTAAGCTTCATATGAAATGTAACCTAGGAAAAAGTGATATGTGACATTTTCTCATAATACCTAGTGAAAAACTTTTCCTGTGAAACTTTAAGGTTTGCAATGTTCAGCTCTCACATGGAAGTTATCAACTGGTTTGACTAGAGGAGCTGACAGGTCACTTTTTGCGGAGGTATAAAATAAGAATTTAAGGCATCTTGCTGCAGAAATTTCTCACAACCTTGAGACACCTGAGAAAATAACAGACCTAAATAACCCTGCTTGTTTCTGTCCTAGTTACAATGGAACACAGTTGCGCAACAGAAAGCAGATTTTAAAACATTCACTGTACACACACTGACTCAGTACACTGTAAAAGCTGGTCTATGTATTAAGTCATGCCTTTATCTTTTCATCTGTTAAACAGAAAGACCTCTCCCTTATCTATTCTTTGTCATGAGGAAATAAGTGATTAAGTTAAAGTGGTATCATCTCAAATATGAGTTTACAGAAACTTGATGCCATAGAACTGCAATTGTAAAGTAAAACAAAACGCACACATGAAAATGTCCATTCCAAAACAATTATTCTTAACCAAAGCTTTCTCCTTTAAGTCCTCTGTTACTCAGACTCTTGACGGACAAATATCCAGCACTTTTCCTCCTTTTACTCACCAGTGAAAAATGAAAATTATCCCCATTTTTTGAGAATCAAATGTTACAGCTAACAATATCATATTACTAATGCTGAGTCCAAGATAAAATTCAGAAAGGTATTTTAAGGTACATGGTACAACATACATGCCATGTCTTGGGACATGTTCCAAATAATGCCATTTCATTTTTAAAAATATGCTAACCAGCCATTGTGTTCAATTTCAGGGACTACAAAAAGATGAAGCCACTGTATTTGATCTTTGGCCTCTGGGTTCTTATAGAATGCTTCCTGGTAAGTATCAATTTACATACCACAAGTTTCATGTTCTCTTACATTTTATGTCAGACTGTTTAACTCTATATATCTGCATTTCCTAATATATAGAAGATGCAAATTACTGAGGAAATGTCAATCAAGTGCTTTAATTTCCAATTTGAAAATGTGTTTTAATAGTCACAGAGATTATAATAATTCATTAGGAAAATAGTAGATATACTCAAGAAAGTTTACTACTGCATGATATTTACCTTAATATCAAGATATCCAAAAGGAAACACAAAAATATTCAGCAAATTCTTTGTTGTATTAAAAACAAAAATAATGTGAACTATATTTTACTACACTTAATCTCTACATAATTAACAAGAAAATTCTGAATGACCTTGCATGTAGATCAACATTTAAAATGGAACATCTTGTATTTATTGTCTGTCATGAGCCATTGAACTAATAAGATAGAGAGAGCAATAGTAACATAGATGTGTCTTGAAATAACAGAGTTCATCAATAATATAAATAAAACTTATGTGGCATGTAAGAGGAAAGAGACAAAGAAAACTGTGAGGCGCATGAGGAATGAGCAGGGCATATGTGCCTGACCATTACAACAGAGATGCAAAGAGAGAACCAGATCACAGAAAAAGGAGGTAGTATGAAAACTCTGGGGTACAAGATCTTTAAAGTAGGTATGATGTTACTTGATGTTCATTTTCACAGAAAGGTCTTCAATCTCTATGCGCTGTAGTTAAGAGGAGAGCAATAATAGAAAGCTAAGTTCAGGTTTTTTTCTAAAGTCATTAAAATGATACAAATAAAAATCAGAAAAGATAAGAAATGCTGACAGCAGGCAAAACAGAATTGAGGTGCAAACCCAGGGATTGTGTTGGGTGAATGAACATAGGTTTGGTTGATTTCTAAATGAAGTGTGCTAGTTAGATAAAGTGACATACAGTTAGGGAGTATTAAAAAAAAAGCCAAGAAACAAGAAAACAAGGAAGAAGTCTTTCTCTTAATTCATAAGTTACTTTACATGCTACATGGTCAATGACAGGGGAGTTCTTTCCTACCTACTGCAAAATTTTTGTGAAGTAAGAAGGGAGACATCTGCAGATAATTATGGGTTTCAGCATGAGGTAGAAAACTGAGACAAAGGAAGATGGTTTCAACTTGGATTATTATATACATATACAAACCCAGAGAGGGCAGACCAAAGAAATGTGAGATGACTACAAGACAGTGCCTAAACACATAAAAGTCTGGCCATAAACTGCCCATGGCATCTTCTACCAGTGCTCACAAAATTGACTTTGAAGGGACAAATTTTTAGGGTTAACCTAAAGTTTGTAATTGCTGATGGCAATGTATCAGACAACAAATTAGGGAAAGAATTTAAGAAATGAGTGAATGAATGGGTATTTTCTCCAAAACATCAGCTCCGGACCACATAGACTTAGGATCAGCAGCACAGGAACAAGAGCACACACTGTCCCTCTGGTTGACATGGTCCTTTGTGTTCTAGAGTCTTTCATATCATTTCAAAGACTTTCTGGCAATTGAAGCAATTCTTCACTTTTATCTATCCTGTTTTTGTATTGTTTTTGGTTTTTGTTTCAGTTTTTTGAGACAGTGTTTCTCTGTGTAGCTCTGGCAGTCCTAGAACTCACTCTGTATACCAGGCTGGCCTCAAACTCAGAAATCCACCTGCCTCTACATCCAAAGTACTGGGAATAAAGGCCTGTGCCACCACTGCCTGGTGACTCCATCTTCCTAATGCATTGGTTTCCCTCAACACTTTTCAGCTGTGTTTATTGTTAATGTTGAAGCTTAGGAAAAAATCACTAAACTGGGTGTTAGCATAGCAAGAGAGACACTGAGGGCTCACCAGTGCTGTACCAAGGCAAGCACTGCCTAGATGTCTAGACAACATTAAATCACTCTCAACAAATGTGCTTAGGACAGGGGCTCAGGAATCAATATCAGTATCACACAACAAATCTTAATGGCTCCAAGATATAGAAGTACATAGATTGACATCATTTGAAGGACCAAAAATCCCAGAGTTTTATTTAGTCATGTAGGTGGTACAGGATACCACCACAGCATTTACAGTACAGAGACTACTAATCTGTCTCTCTTTGGCCTATATTTGAAACTTCTGGTATTGTAACTACTCAGTCTCTATAGGCTCATAAAACACATCTGAACCTCCCTGATGCTAGGCTTAACATTCCTTCAAGTAAAAACTATGGAATATATTTTGAAATTCATTGGAATTAAAACCAAGAACAATTCTAAGATCTTCATTCTGCAATATTTATGGCACCTACTTCCATTTGCGATTCATTTCATTGATTACAAGTGCAAAGCTGCAGCTTAAGAGTTTGCTCATAACATTTTCTTTACATTCAATGACATCTAAGCTTTCGCTGAGAATCTGTATGCTAAGAAGAAAGGGGAAACTTTCCCTCTGAGTTTTTTGAGGACTTTTACTTAAAAACATATAACAGTTCTCTATTGAGGCAAAATAAATTATAACAAAATAGGACTGTAGGGAGCCTGTCAGAGCATAGTCTACACTTGACATAAACATGTCCTTTATTCAAGTGTCTCAAGAGGCAGAAGAGGAACCTGGAAGGCAGTTCCATCCTCATCCCAAGGTCATCCTTTCACACTTCATAATATTCCATCATGTACCATAGTGCTAAGCAGCCCCAATTTTGTTTATTAATATTTATTTAACATGAAGTAACAAGCTTCTGTGTGGGATTTTCATATTCCAATTGGTGGATATTTGCTGACGTCGCATTAGTCTCCCCCAATTCAGATCCATAATCCCCTTACCCACACTGGACTAATTTTACTCAGTGTTATTCCTTTTTATTTCTACTGAATCCCCCACAGTTTCCCTTCAGGTTTATATTTGATATAATGTGAAAATTTCAGAAACACTGATGAATCTAGAATATGTAGCAAGCACAGTAGCCTATGCTCAGAAGATAAATACCATATATTCTCTCTCACTTCCTAGACTGTAATGAAAATGAGTATATCAAGGTCAGGGTAATTATGAGTAAAGACAAAGACCAATATAAGTAAAAACCAAATATGAGTAAATATGAGTAAAAATGACCAAGTATGAGTAAGATCGAAGGGGGCATTGAGAATCATACCTGATTTTTGTGGGTCATAAGGCAGAGGCCAATCTGATCTCAGATACTGAAATGGCATATGCCTTGTCTCTAGTACAAGGAACTTTATTACAAGCCAAAGACTTTTTTCTGCAACATAATATCTCTAACTTCTTATACTTTCAGTGTTATAGAATTTTTTTAAAGGAACATAGCTGATACACTCAGGCCAGCATATTTCTTGGGAAATGAGGATATTTAGATGCCATCTAAAATTACGCTCTGTACAGAAAGTGTATATATTAATAATAGTCTGGGAAATATCTAATTTAAAGCTGTTTATTTTCTTTCTCCCACAGTCTGGTGAGTGTCACAAAGGCCGCACAGAACAAGATGATCCTACAAGACCACTAGCTCCTTCAACTCCTCCTTCTCAACTTTATTCTCAGCCTGATCCCAATCGTGTAGAGATTGTTCAAACAGGCAATACCCCCACTTTATCCCCATTTGAACAACCACATTCTGATACTCTTCCTGTTACTCCTCCTCCTTTATACCCTGGAATAGGTTTTGAAAAACTAATTTACAATACGCATATTCCTCATTTAATATTTTATCTAAATATCGGCCCTCCAAGATAATATATTCAGCATGTTCGCAGAAAATAATCAACTGCAACCAGCTGCCTATAACTCTGTAACTACTGCAACTGCTCTAAGATCTACTGATATCCTTTTAGGGTGGTGGCAAATAAAACTTTCCTCTTGGCAGTCAAAATAATATAAACCAATCCTCTTTAGAATTTTGTGAGAAATAATCTTTAAACGCTTAAGAAACATTATAGAAAACATTATAGAAAGTGAAAATAAAGAACTGAGCAGCATTATAAAGCATCTACTGTTGTCATCATTGTGACTTCCATATCACTTACTGTACTATTTGTATAAAAGAGATTCTTCCAGAAACCTAACCTTGTTCCAGGAAACAAATGGTCATTTGGAAAAATACAACTGTAATATATACTCATGAAAACAGATGGAAAGATAATAATATGTCCCCTTCAGTGGCACCCATCAAATAACTAGTAATCACAGAACAGGGTCATGTATATCCACACACCATTTCCTGAAAATTAATGAGTAGATGTCACATTTGATGCAAAAAGTATTCTACATTCATGGATTTAAACAAGTCTGCATGAAAAAGAGCCAAAGAGTATATTGCGTATTGTACAGGCTGTTTTTGAGTGTCAACTTGACACAGCTGGGGTTATCACAGAGAAAGGAGCTTCAGTTGGGGAAGTGCCTCCATGAGATCTAGCTGTGGGGCATTTTCTCAATTAGTGTCAAGGGGGAGGGCCCCTTGAGGGTGGTACCATCTCTGGGCTGGTAGACTTGGGTTCTATAAGAGAGCAGGCTGAGCAAGCCAGGGGAAGCAAGCCAGTAAGGAACATCCCTCCATGGCTTCTGCATCAGCTCCTGTTTCCTGACCTGCTTGAATTCCAGTCCTGACTTCCTTGGTGATGAACAGCAATGTGTAAGTGTAAGCCAAATAAACCCTTTCCTCCCCAACTTGCTTCTTGGTCATGATGTTTTGTCCAGGAATAGAAACCCTGACTAAGACAAATTGGTACCAGCAGAATGGGATTTTCCTGTGACAACCTGACCATGTTTTGGGGAGGACTGTGGAAGGACTTTGGAACTTTGGGCTTGAAGATCAATTCGTTGTTAAGAGCTCTGTCAGATGTTGTGTAGGAACTTAGAAGATAATGTTGAGAACAATGCAGAAGACAGGGGTCTGGCTTGTGAAATTTCAGAGGGAAAATTAAAGACTCTTCTCAGAGCCATTGCTATTTTGATTGGGAAGATGCTGTGGTTCTGGTTAGCTGGGGCTGTAGAATCAGCTGTGTTTGACAAGATACCAGAACTACTAAAGTGAAACTTTTGCATTACTGGGACTATTGATGCTGGTTAGCTGGAGCTAAGAAATTAGCGGTGATTGAGAAGAGACCAGCATCATTGAGGTGACATCTTCTGGGAAGTGTTTTCTGAGAGCATAAAGAGGCTGTGTTCCAGTGATAGCCAAAGTTGTACCTACTGCAGCATCAGGACTTGGTAAGGTGTAAGAGTCACCCAGGTGGTACTGGTTTTGAAGGCATGAAGGGGTCATGCAGAGCATCTGTGGCCACGGAAGCACAGTGAGAGGCCATGGAAGGCCAACTAGTGGAGGGGCAATTGATGGCCCAGGACTGAAGGGGTCCTGCAAAGGAGTTGAGGCTTGGCACCATGAAGAGAGCCTATGAGAGGCTAGTATTGAAGCCTAGTAGTGGAAAACAGCAGCATTTTGGAGATGCCAGTACCATGAGAAGACCACCAAGAACAGCAGCATCAGTGGAGTACAGGCAGCTGGAGCCTTGAAGACAAGGTGTGTGCTGCAAAGAGCATGGCTGGAGAAGTGACCCAACCCCTTAGAGGAGCCCAGACATTGGACAGTTGGAGTTTGATTTTGCTTTTCACTGTGACTGTGCCCTGATGTTTTTCCCTTTTGAAGGAAGTATTTTAGTCGAGCCCACAGATAAGAGACTTTTAATTATAAAAAGACTCTGGATTTTATAAGATAGTAGATATTTTAAAAGGACTGAACTTTTAATATGTAAAGACAGTGGGACTTTTTAAATGTTATTTAAGATCTTGGGGATGAATAAGAACTAAGGGTTGAGGCTTATTAGTGATGTGTTTGTGTGTCAAGTTGACAAGGGGTCAATTTTACTGGTTAGTTTTGAATGTCAACTTGACACAGCTGAGGTTATCACAGAGAAAGGAGCTTCAGTTGGGGAAGTGCCTCCATGAGATCTAACTGTGGACCATTTTCTCAATTAGTGATCAAGGAGGAGGGTCCCTGGTGGGTGGTACCATCTCTGGGCTGGTAGACTTGGGTTCTAAAAGAGAGCAGGCTGAGCAAGCCAGGGGAAGCAAGCCAGTAAGGAACATCCCTTCATGGCCTCTGCATCAGCTCCTGCTTCCTGACCTGCTTGAGTCCCAGTCCTGACTTGATGATGAACAGCAATATGGAAGTGTAAGCAGAATAAACCCTTTCCTCCCCAACTTGCTTCTTGGTCATGATGTTTGTACAAGAATAGAAACCTGACTAAGACACATGTATACAGAGCATAGTCTATTGTACCATGACACCTTCAATAATCTATGTCAGCTATATTACCCAGCATTCATATTATCATGGGAATTATCACCAATCCAAATTTTGCTTAATGTGTGCAAGAAACTATAAAAATACAAAATATATACATCACTTTAAATGTAATCCTTAAGAATTTACAATACATAACATGTACAAATGCTAGAAAGAGAACATCAAAGTTAGTGAGGGACTATTGTGCTTAGAACCAAACTTTCATATAAAATTTCAATTCTAAAAAATAAGTCTATTCCAAGATAATTGAAATTAGATAAGGCATATATTGAAATTTAATTGACTTTTATACTGTTTATATTCTCTCTCTCTTAGGACTATAGTCATTTCATTTTTGTTTTGTTTTGTTATGTTCTTTCCAAACAGGGATTCTATGTGTATCCCTGACTGTCCTGGAACTGACTCTGTAGATCAGGCTGGCCTCAAACTCAGAAATCTGCCTGCCTCTCCCTCCCAAGCACTGAGATTAAAGACCTGTGCCATATCTGACTGGGTATGCTCATTTCTTAAGAAAAAATTAAACTATCCAAATCCATACCTCATAAAACTCTAAAAGCTATGGGGAGCAAATATTGGACTTTCACAGGACCTTGAGACTTCTAAGATTGATGAACCGTATTCAGTGATAGTCGAAGGACAAGAGAAGTTTTGTGTTTGGGACAGGAAGTGTGAATCCGAGAATAGAATGTATGGGACATCGGAAGGAAAACAGAAGATAGAGGAGAAGATTGTTGGGTTCCTTGTCCGTGACGTTCGGCGGTAGAATGTTACTGGAAGCTACTCCTGCTCCTCCAACTATGGATGCTATCAAAAACACATCTACTGCTTCTGTCAGCAAATGTACCAATGCTGTCACTCCACCTCACTGCCTCCAGCCTGATATTTCCACAAATTGTGTGGCAGCTGAGACTATCAAAATTACCAAAGATGACACTGCTTCAACTAAGGCAGTAGGCTTCAGATAACATCATGCCATTGAATAGGTAGGGAGAAAGTGGGCATCATTGTCTACTCCCTGATTTTAGGAGGATTGCTTCAGTTCCATGATCCATGCCATAAACAAGTACCAAAATCCAGACACTATTGCATATACCACCAACAAGATTTTGCTGACAGGACCCTGATATAGCTCTCTCCTGTGATGCTATGTCAGTGCCTGGCAAATACAGAAGTGGATGCTCACAGTCATATATTGGATGGAACACAGGGTCCCCAGTGAAGGAGCTAGAGAAAGTACCCAAGGATCTCCAGGGTTCTGCAGACTTATAGGAGGAAAAACAATATGAACTAACTAGTTTCCTCAGAGCTCATTTCTCTAGCTGCCTAGTTGGCCAACAATGGGAGGAAACTCCCTTGGTCTTGCGAATATTCTGTGCTCCATTATAGGGGAATGCCAGGGCCAGGAAGTAGGAGAGGGTGGATTGGGGAGCAGGGTGGTGGTGGTATAGGGGATTTTCAGAGAGGAAACTAGGAAAGAGGATAGCATTTGAAAGGCAAATGAAGAAAACAGATAATAATAAAAAAATACCTTTAACTTCTATAGACATTACTCTAACTTCTACTCATAAAAATACTCCTATTGCTACAAAACTTACCTTGCACTATGCTACAGGAAACAGGATGGGGCAGCTTAGAGATTTCATTGTTCTTGCTATGGGTGGCAGCACTACAGACAGCTAGAATTTACAACAATCTAAGATGATCAGTATATCAAAATATAAGAAGACAAGGCAAACAAAAGTTTAAGAAAATGCATTTATTTGTGCATGCATACACACTGTATGTGTGAAGTATATGTGTGCATGTGTGCCTGTGTGACAACAGAGTCCTTGGCATAATCCATGAGAATAAAAAGAGACAGTGCTTAGGCATGTTATCTAATTGAAGAGCTCATCGTATCCATTTTAATTGACAAATTCTAGTCTGTAAAACTCATGTGCATTTTTCTATATTAAACTGTTATGTAAAGAATTGTATGTGCAAACATAATTAAGGTTTATATAAAATATAGAATATTTATATTTATAACAAGTATAATGCATATAAAATATAGCTATCTAAATAATTTGTTGTTTGGGATTCCATAAATAGTTCAATGCAAGTTAGTCCCACTGTAGCTATTATCATAGTAATTTTACATACAATCCAAAATTCAAACATGCAGAATCTGTTTACCTTTAGACAGTATGCTAGAAGTGAGGTGGGAACAACTGAGAACCCTTATTAAAAGTAGGTTTTGGGAAAAAAAAAAAAACAGCTCTCTTGTACTCTCTCTCTCTGTCTCTCTCTGTCTCTCTCTGTCTCTGTCTCTCTCTGCCTTTCTCTGTCTCTCCATCTCCCTCTATCTCTCTGTCTCTGTCACTCTCTCTCTTACACACACACACACACACACACACACACACACACAACATTACCATCAAAAAATAGCAGGAAATAACAATTACTTGTCCTGAAAGTCTCTCAACAACAATGGAATCAATTCCCCCAAAAAAGAAAAAAGCTAGCATACAGGATTTGAAAACAATATTCAACCTTCTGCTGCATAGGTGAAATAAACCTCAACATCAAAGACAGGCATTAGCTTAGAATAAAGGGTTGGGTAACAAAGAATTTCTAAGCAAATGGACAAAAGATGCAAACTGCTGTATCATTTTAATATCTAACACAATAGAGACGTATATAACCACAATGGCAAATCTTTGAAGAAATAAATAGAAGAACATATCAAAATTTGAAAGAGCTTCCATGTTCATGGATCATGTCCATTGAATTAATATAGTAAAACTAGCCACAAATTCAACACAATCTGCATCAAAATTTCAACACAATCCTTACAGACTTTGAAAGAACAATATTTAACTTCATATGGAAAATCAGAAATGCAAGACATAAAATGATCTTGTACAATAAAAGGACATTTAGAGATTTCAAGATTCATGAGTAATAAAATTGTATAATATTAGCATGAAAACAGACACAGAGCAATAAATAAAGAAAAAGTTCCAGGGCTGGTGAGATGGCTCAGCGGGTAAGAGCACCTGACTGCTCTTCCGAAGGTGATAAGTTCAAATCCCAGCAACCACATGGTAGCTCACAACCATCCTTAATGAGATCTGGCGCCCTCTTCTGGAATGCCTGAAGACAGCTACAGTGTACTTACATATAATAAATAAAATAAATCTTTAAAAAAAAAAAAAAAAAAAAAAAGAAAGAAAAGAAAAAGTTCCAGATAAATTTGTGTAAACCTAAGGACACCTGAATTTGATGCCTAAGGACACCTGAATTTGATGAAGATGCGAGATGTGTGCAAAGTAAAAAGAGAAAGCATCAATAAATGGTGATGTTCTAAGAAGATGTCTGCATGGAGAAGAATGTGCAATAGATCCATATCTATCACCTTGCACAAAATGCAAATACAAATGGATCAAAGATGTCAACATAAACAAGCTTCACTGAATCTTACAGAAGAGAAAGTAGTGAAGAGCACTGAACACATTGGCACAGGAGACACCTTCCAAAACAGAACACCAATAGCACAGGCAATAATATCAAGCGTTAATAAAGGTGACCTCATGAACTGAAAATCTTCTACAAGGCTTAGGACACCATCAACAGGACAAAATGGCAGCCATCTGACAGAAAGCTAATTTCCAAAATATATAAAGAAGTCAGGAAACTTGTCATCAACAAACCACAAAACACTAAACAGAAAATCCTCCACAGAGGAACTTCAAATGTACAAAACATACTTAATGAAATGTTCAACATCATTAGCCATCATGAAACTGCAAATCAAATACACTCTGAAATTCTATCGTTTACCTGTTAGGATGGCTAAGATTAAAAAAAAAAAAATCCCAAGTTAAAAAGCATGTGATAAAAGGGAAATATTCCTCCATTGTTGGTGGTAAAAGAAATTTGTACAGTCACTTCAGATATCAATGTTCAAGAATCCTGGAAAGTTGGAAAACAATCTATCTCAAGATTCACCTACAGTATTCCTGGGCATACATGGCAAGGATATTGTATCCTTCCACAAGGACACTTGCTCAGTTACAGTAAGAGCACCTTGATTTGCAAAAGCCAGAGAGCAGAAACAACAATGATGTTCCTCAACAAAACAATAAAGAAAATGTAGTACATTTACACAAAGGATTATTACTTGACATTTAAAAACAAGAACGTCATGAAATTTGTGGGCAATTGGATGGAAATTGAAAAAAAAAAAATCATCCAGATTGAAGTAACCCAGACCTGAAAGACAAACCTGATAAATCTTAATTTATATGTGGACATAACCTGTAAAGGAAAAGACAATCATGCTACAGTGCATAAACACAGAGAGGTTAAATAACAATGAGTGCTTAAGAGAGGAGGCAAGGATCACCCTAGGAAGAGTGAAAAGAAAAGACTGGACTGGGGAAGGGTGCATGTAGGGTTTGAGGTAGAAAGCTAGTGTAATGGGAACTCCATGGAATGCTTAGCACATGGAGAGTGAGCCTAGCAAAGATTCTATTCATGGGGAACATGGGGTCTGAAAGAGTCATCTTCTATAACTAGACAGGTACATACCTGAAAGAAATTGGTCACTAACTCACCAACACAAATTTCAACCTACATTTTGTCCTGTTTGCAGAGCGGGAAAGGACTGAAGTCTAGTAAAATTATCATCAGAGAAAGGAGAGGCTTCATCTAGCAACTGAAGGGAGCTGAAGCAGAATCAGACAATTAGGCACAGCATTGGCACTCATACATAGGAGGAAGATAAAGAAACATAGGAAACAGAGGTCGAAGAATCCCATAAAACACTGGCTTCAGACACAACTCACCAGAAATCATGGGAGCTACAGCCTGTAGGAGTCTGACCTAGGTCCTCTACACATATATTATGGATGAGTAGATTGGTGTTCTTATAGGAATCATAATGATAGGGGTGGAACTGTCTCTGACTCTTTTCCCTGCTTGTGAGACTGTTGTCCTCCTACTGAGTTGCCTTGTTCAGCCTTCATGTGATTGTATGTGCGTTATTGTAACTTACTTTGCCTCATTTTTTTATTAAGGCATTTTAACTACATATTTTCTTAATTTACATATCAAATGCTATCTCCAACCTCCCTATAAGCTCCCCCCACTGTTTCCCCCAAACCACCCACTCCTGCTTCCTCGCCCTGGCATTCCCCTGTACTGGGGCGTATGATCCTCCCAAGACCAAGAGCCTCTCCTCCCATTGAGGGCCAACTAAGGCCATCCTCTGCTACATATCCAACTAGAGAAAAAGTTCTGGGAGGTACTAGTCAATTCAAATGTTTGTTTCTCCTATAGGGTTGCAGACCCCTGTAGCTCCTTGGGTACTTTTCTAGCTCCTTCATTAGGGGCCCTGTGTTCTATCCAATAGATGACGTTGAAGATCTACTTCTATATTTGCCTGGCATTGGCATAGCCTCACAAAGGAGAGCTATGTCAGGGTGCTGTCAGCAAAATCTTTCTGCCATATGCAATAGTGTCTGGGTTTGGTGGTTGTATATGATATGGATCCTCGCATGGGGCAGTCCCTAGATGGTCCTTCCTTCCATCTCAGCTCCAAATTTTGTCTCTGTAACTCCTTCCATGGGTATTTTGTTCACCATTCTAAGAAGGAACGAAGTATCCACACTTTGGCCTTCCTGAGTTTCATGTGTTTTGCAAATTGTTTCTTGGATATTCTAAGTTTCTGATCTAATATCATGTGTGTACTTTTGTGATTGTGTTACCTCACTCAGGATGATATCCTCTAGATCCATCCATTTGCCTAAGAATTTTATGAGTTCATTGTTTTTAATTGCTAGAAAATTAAACTAGAAGATTCAGCAATTCCTCCCCTGGGCATATACCCAGAAAATGTTCCAACATGTAATAAGGACACGTGCTCCATATGTTCATAGCAGCCTTATTTATAATAACCAGAAACTGGAAAAAAAAACCCAGATGTCCCTCAACAGAGGAATGGATACAGAAAATCTGGTATATTTATTTTTCCTCATTTTGTTGATGACCCTGAGAAGCCTGTTCTATTCTGATGATATACAAGGGCTGAGTGTGCTGGCTCCGGGGGAGAGGGGAGTTTGGGGATAGAGTGTTGAGGGAGGGGAGCAAAAAGAAACGTCAGTTGGAATGTAATAACATATGAGAGAAGACAAGTAAAACAACACTAAGGAAACAAAGCAAGGTCTCCCCAAAATGATTAAGGAAACACTGGCAATTCAGACTCGGAGGAACAGAGTGCACGATGGGTGACACATGTATATTCTTTTCGTATTTCTGTTCTTTATCATTTTTAATGTTTGTAACGGCTAATAAAATGAACTCTGAAAGAGAACTTATTCTAAAGTATATATTGATAATTAATTTTGCATGTTTGTAACATTTATATTACTTATAAAAAAGTGAAAACTTGCCCCATCATTTTACAGTCAAATCTTATGAACTGACAATATTATAGCACTATTACTAAATCCATAGTAAGGTTTGGAAATTATTTTAAGATATACTACGTAATGGACGAAACATTTGTTAGGGCATGTTCCAAATAATGTCATTTTATTGTATAACGTGATGCTAAGCAGATGTTGTGGTTTCTTTAATGCGATACCTAAAGATGAAACCAGTGAATTTCATCTTGAGATTTTGGGTTCTTATAAAATCTTTACTGGTGTCAATTTTCCCTAACATATATCTTCATAATCACTTATTAACATTTATGTCAGATGTTTAAAATTATCTGCATTTCCTAAAATATACAAGCTACAAATTAACCCCTGAAACAACACTCTACTATTTTCATTTCCACTTTGAAATTCTGGTTTCATTTAATAGTCAGAGAAGAATTATGACTGCAATGTTGAAATGTCAGCTCTATAACATAATGCAAACATTACTATTCAAATGAATCATATTTGTTTCCATATTCCAGCCAATGCACAGGTACTTTTCTTGACATAATTGTAAAGTTGATTTTCATGATTTTCATGTTCTCCAAGTATAAGAAAAAAATCATGTATAGATTATTGAAGCAATCTTTTCCTTAAAAAAATTAAATTAGAAAACATTCTAATCTGACGAGCAGTTCCATACTTTAGTATAGGTAGGAAGAAGACTTTCCATTAATTAGTTATGTGAAATCAATATGACTACTGATTGAGTAGGAGAAATGGAACCAGGTGGTAGAAAGGATCAGGAATGGAGTACACATTCATAGACAGATGTGGGGAGTGGGAGAGATCATGAGATGGGGAGGGCAGTCTTGCCATGAGAATGAATATAAATCTACATGAGGCTAAGATAGGGAGCATCTCAAGGAAGAGAGGAATAGCAGGGATAGGGGAGATGCCCAGGAATCACTGCAGGTATCTTTAGCTGTGACTCACAGCACTGAAGATATGGAGCCTGTGGAGCCTGCCCCTGAGTCCAGGAAGAATCCCTGATGGAACAATAGGACCACCAAACCACAAGCAAGACTCTCAACCCAAAACTTATCATAGGAACAAAAAATTCAGGGGCTAGGTATAGAGCAGATGGAAGGATTGCCCAACTAATGACTGGCCAAAGTTGACACCCATCCCATGGAAAATCACCAATCCATGAAAATATTAATGATACTATGTTATGCTTGAAGACAGAAGTCTAGCATGACTGACCGCTGAGATCTTCCTCACAACAACTCATTCAGACAGATGCAGACACCTAAAATAAAATAGTAGATGGGGGCTTAGAGTCTTTAATGAAGGAATAGGAGGGAAGAATGAAGCCTCCTCAGGGTATAGGAACTCTACAGGAAGAACAACAGAATTAACTATCCTTGAAACTTGGGGTTCTCAGAGACTGAAACAGCAACCAAAGAACATACATTGGCTGGACCTAGGACTCTTTGCACATACATAAAAGATCTGCAGTTTGGCCTTCATGTGGGGTCTGTACAAAAGGAGTATTCAAAGCTTTTGCCAGACTGTGGGATATGCACTTGTAGCTTGATGGACTTCTCTAGTGAGGCACCATCTCATCACAAATCAGAGTCTTTCGGACCTTTTCGAACTCGACTCCTTATCTGTACCCCAGGGGTGGAATAATGTCTTTTTCCTCTACTTCCTATCCCCTTCCTCCCACTTTTCCCACTATCATCCCTCCGGATCTCGTCCTACATTTCACATATACATTAATTAATTAATTCTTTAATTGTTTTTTTTGAAAATTAACAATTGTTCCCTTCAAAGATTGCAACTCCTATATGAGATAACATTTGATTGGGGAAGGTTTCCAGTTTCAGAGATTTAGTCCATTATCATCATGACAGGAAGCATGGAAGCGTCCAGGAACACATCGTGATCCGGAAGGAACTGAGAGTCCTACATGTTGATTCAAAGACAGAATGGAGAGACTGTATCTTCCCCACTAGGCAGAACAGATAAAAAACAATGTGGCACATGAAAAATTAGGGTAATAACTCAACAGATGACTGAATGGATGGGTATTGTCTCAAAAATATCAGCTCTAGGACAATATGACTTAGGATCAGCAGCACAGGAACAAGAGCACATGCTGTCCCTCTGGTTGACATGGTCCTTTGTGTTCTAGAGTCTTCCCACCTCATTTCAGAGACTTCCCTCAACTGAAGCAATTCATCAACTTTCATCTATCCAAAGCACTCCAACTTCCTAATGTATGGGTTTTCTTCATCAATTTTCAGCTGTGTTTTTATTTTAATATTAAACCTTGGGGAAAATCCCTAAATTTAGGGTTAGCATAGCAAGTGGGACGGAGTCCTACGAAGTCCTCTACGAAGCAAAGCACTAACTAGATATCCAGGCAACATTACATCACTCCCAGAATGTGAGCTTATGGAAAGACTCAATATGAATATCATTATCACACAACCAATCTTATGATTCCAGAACATGAAAACATGCATGATTGCTATTTTCCAAAGGGAAAAAAAACTGTTTCATTTAATCATGAAGGTGGTACGTCATACAACCACAGCATTTCCACTATAGAGACAACTATTTTGCCTCATTTTGTCCTATACTTGAAAGATGTCCTATTGTAACTACCCAGTCTACATAGGAACAAGAAGCACATCTGGATCACCTAATGCGAAACTAAACTTACTTCTTAAAATACAGACTGTAAAATGTTTTGAAACTTAATTGGAATTAAAACCAAGAGCAATTATAAACTCGAGAGTGACAGAGACATTTCCCAGGATGTATGGGCACCACTTCCATTTGGAATTCATTTCAGTGAGCATGTCTACTAAGAGCCAACTTAAGAGTAGGTTCATAAGATGTTCTTTCCAATCAATGCCATCTAAGCTTTCACTGAGAACCTGTATGCTCAGAACAAAAGGGGAACCATTTTCTCTGAGTGTCATTGAGGACTTTCACTTAAAAACATGTAACAAGTTTCTGTTGATGCAAAATAATTTACCACAAATTAGGACTGTAAGAAGCCTGTTTGTCATAACAGAGTCTACACTTGGTATACACATGTCTTTTTCTCAAGTGACTCAAGAGGCAGAAGAGGAACCTGGAAGACAGTTCCATCCTCATCCCAAGGCCATCCTGTCACACTTCATAAAATGTCATTGTGCCTCGTGGTGCTGAGTGGCCTCAATTTGGTTTATTAATGTTTAATTAACAAGAAGTAACAAGCTACCCATGGGATTTTCGTATTCCAAATGATTGGATTTTCATTGACCTCACACTAGTCTTCTCCCCAGCCAGAACCATATTCCTGTTTCCCGTACTTGATTATGTGTACTCCTTGTCATTACTTTTCTTTCTCTATTTAACCCCCACCAGTTTCACTGCAACTTTATTTTTATATTTTTTAAAAATATTTTGTTACTTTATTTTCAATATGAAAGATTTGTTAAAAACACATCAGTCAACAATCCTGTATCAGGCTAAGGACAGAGCGTAAGGGTAGAACATTTGCTTGGCAAATTCACGGTTCCTGGTTCAAATGCCATACTGAAAATGAATAAAATATAATATTGAATGTTACAATTGTAAATGTTTTCACATTTAATATCTTCATTTTGTAAACATTAAGCTGTTTTATTTTTAAGATTTAATTTTATTAGATATTTTCTTTATTTATATTTCAAATGTTATCCCCTTTCCAGGTTTCCCCTACTCCCTCCCCCCTCCCTTGGCTGACCAACACACCCCCTCTCTATTCCTGGGCCTGGTATTCCCATATACTGGGGCATAGAGCCTTCATAGAACCAAGGGCCTCTCCTCCCATTGATGACCAACTAGGCCATCTTCTACTACATATGCAGCTGGAGCCATGAGTTGTCACATGCATAATCTTTGGTTGGTGGTTTAGTCCATGGGAGATCTGGGGATACTGGGTGGTTCATATTGTTGTTCCTCCTATGGGGCTGCAGACCCCTTCAATTGCTTGGGTACTTTCTCTAGCTTCTCCATTGGGAACCCTGTGCCTAGTCCAATTTTAGGCTGTGAGCATCTACCTCTGTATTTGTCAGGCAATAGTGGAGTCACACAGGAGACAGCTATAACAGACTTCTGTCAGCAAGTACTTGTTGGCATCCACAAAAGTGTCTGGGTTTGGTGATTGTATATCGAATAGATCCCCAGGTGGGGCAAACTCTGGATGGTCATTCCTTCAGTCTCTGCTCTACACTTTGTCTCTGTAACTCTTTTCATGGGTATTTAGTTCCACATTCAAAAAAGGATCTAAGTATCTACAATATTCTGGTAGAAGTGCTACCTGGTATAACCACTCTGGAAATTAGTTTGGCATTTCCTCTGAAAACTGGACATAATACTAACTAAAAACCCACTAATACCACTCCTGGACATATAGTCAGAAAATGCTCCAACATGTGCTAAGGACACATGCTCCACTATGTTTATCACAGCCTTATTTATAATAGCAAGTATCTGGAAAGAACTCAATGTCCCTCAACAGGAGAATGGATATTGAAAATGCGGTACATTTGCACAATGAAATGCTACTCAGCTTTAAAAACAATGAATTTATGAAATTCTTAGACAAATGGATAGGATTAAAAACACACATGGTATACACTCACTGATAAGTGTATATTAACCCAGAAGCTCAAAATACCCGTATACAATTCACAAACCACATGAAACTTAAGGAAAAGGAAGACCAAAATGTGGATATTTTGCGATTTTTAAAAGAAATTTAATATAAAAATTTGAGAATTACACGTGGAATTAGAAAATGTAGTAAGCACAGTAACTCATGCTCAAAAAACAAATATAATATATTCTCTCTTACTTCCTAGACTATAATGTAAATTTGTGTATAAAGGTAAATATGGGACAAGGACAAGATTGTACAAAGCGTCCATAAAAGACTCCCTGATTTTTGTAGGGCATGAGAATAGGCCACACTGATCCCATATAGCCTAATTGTTACATGCTTCTCTCCAGTACAAAGAACCTTTACTATAAGTCAAAACAACATTTTCTTCAAAATGAAATCTCTAATTTATTATGCTTGCAGTATTGTAGAATTTTTAAAAAGAACATAGCTGATAAACTTAGGACAGCAAATGTTTTGGGAGGGTAGGACTTTTAGAAGCCAATTAAAATTAGATCTTGCTCAGAAAGTGCATATGCTTATAATTTTCTGTGAAATATCTAAATTAAAATTGTTTATTATCTTTCTCCCAAAATCTGGTGAGTGTCAAAGAGAACCCAGAGGAAAACATTATTTTAAAGGAACACTACCTCCTCCGAACCCTCCTCCCAATATTTTTCTCCTCCTCGTCCTCTTGATCCTCCTCCTCCTCTTCTTCTTCCTCCACCTCCTCATCATCTCCTCATCCTTGTATTCATCTTCTGCCCTATGGTCAATGACCCCCCTCCACCCTTTGGTCCAGGATTATACCAACAACCACTGCTACATCCACTCCCGTAGTGACTCAAAGGACAGGTATGGAAAGCCTAGAAGCAGTTCTGAGACAAAGAGTTTTATGGAAACTTAGCCTCCTGGAACGTTAGAATTTCCATAGCTAGAATGCCCCAGATTTGTCCCTGCGATATTGAGGAGGGCCTTGCATGCTTTCTTACAGTATTTTACTGGGTAAGAGTTAGAAATCTCAAGGCAAGCTTAGCAAAGTATACTTAGAATCTTCATTTCAGTCAGGTATGGCAGACTACATTGCATATTAGAATAAAGTTGGTGAGCACTTCTGACAAATGAAGATTCCCTACAGATACTTAGGAGGAACTACAGTAATGCATTACTCATGAAAAGTCTACTAGAGCAGAAACTCTGGTGTTAGCTTTAACAAGGCTATAAGAAATAGCATAAAATGTGACTTGGGTATGAAATCCTCTCCTGGCCCCTGTCATTATTCTTAACTGTAAGCATTGCCTGGTTCCTTCCAGTACTTTGAAGGCATTTCTTTGTTCTTTGTCAGNGATCTTCTGGTAATACTATGCCCAATTTTCTGAGGAACCGCCAGACTGATTTCCAGAGTGGTTGAACCAGCTTGCATTCCCACCAACAATGGAGGAGTGTTCCCCTTTCTCCACATCCACGCCAGCATCTATTGTCACCTGAATTTTTGATCTTAGCCATTCTTACTGGTGTGAGGTGGAATCTCAGGGTTGTTTTGATGGATATTTTGCGATTTTTAAAAGAAATTTAATATAAAAATTTGAGAATTACACGTGGAATTAGAAAATGTAGTAAGTACAGTAACTCATGCTCAAAAGACAAATATAATATATTCTCTCTTACTTCCTAGACGATAATGTAAATTTGTGTATAAAGGTAAATATGGGTCCAGGACAAGATTGAACAAAGCGTCCATAACAGACTCCCTGATTTTTGTAGGGCATGAGAATAGGCCACACTGATCCCATATAGCCTAATTGTTACATGCTTCTCTCCAGTACAAAGAACCTTTACTATAAGTCAAAACAACATTTTCTTCAAAATGAAATCTCTAATTTATTATGCTTGCAGTATTGTAGAATTTTTAAAAAGAACATAGCTGATAAACTTAGGACAGCAAATGTTTTGGGAGGGGAGGACTTTTAGAAGCCAATTAAAATTAGAACTTGCTCAGAAAGTGCATATGCTTATAATTTTCTGTGAAATATCTAAATTAAAATTGTTTATTGTCTTTCTCCCAAAATCTGGTGAGTGTCAAAGAGAACCCAGAGGAAAACATTATTTTAAAGGAACACTACCTCCTACGAACCCTCCTCCCAATATTTGTCTCCTCCTCGTCCTCTTGATCCTCCTCCTCCTCCTCTTCTTCTTCCTCCACCTCCTCATCATCTCCTCATCCTTGTATTCATCTTCTGCCTTATGGTCAATGAACCCCTCCACCCTTTGGTCCAGGATTATACCAACAACCACAGCTACATCCACTCCCGTAGTGACTCAAAGGACAGGTCTGGAAAGCCTAGAAGCAGTTCTGAGACAAAGAGTTTTATGGAAACTTAGCCTCCTGGAACGTTAGAATTTCCATAGCTAGAATGCCCCAGATTTGTCCCTGTGATATTGAGGAGGGCCTTGCATGCTTTCTTACAGTATTTTACTGGGTAAGAGTTAGAAATCTCAAGGCAAGCTTAGCAAAGTATACTTAGAATCTTCATTTCAGTCAGGTATGGCAGACTACATTGCATATTAGAATAAAGTTGGTGAGCACTTCTGACAAATGGAGATTCCCTACAGATACTTAGGAGGAACTACAGTAATGCATTACTCATGAAAAGTCTGCTAGAGCAGAAACTCTGGTGTTAGCTTTAACAAGGCTATAAGAAATAGCATAAAATGTGACTTGGGTATGAAATCCTCTCCTGGCCCCTGTCATTATTCTTAACTGTAAGCATTGCCTGGTTCCTTCCAGTACTTTGAAGGCATTTCTTTGTTCTTTGTCAGATAACTTTAAAGTACCTTGCCTCCTGTGATACCTTAC